>JAXLNO010004713.1:40900-129856 GCA_038087875.1 Malacoraja senta
TTAAACACAAAAGCTGTGATCGAAAGCCCATAACTTTCTTAAAAATTTAGAGAACTGAAAGAAATTTTCAGTTATTATAGATTGAAGTATTCTGAAACAAATATGAAACAATCTTACTTAGATGACATGAAATTAAGGCATAGAATTAGTTAGTTACCTAATTGTAGCTAATTACAAAATTGAATTACTAGATCTAAATATCAATTTCTTAAGAATAGATTAACATTTTTAAATAGCCTAAGTGTCCGAATAACATTCACACAAGAATTCACAATATAACATAATTTTTAAATCTCATTGTCATGGATTTACAGGCCAAATGGAAGGAATTTAATGTTTAATACCTGTAAATTAATGGCCATTTAAATCATCTTGCGAATGGGGTTTTCTGGAACGCGATCATTTGGAACGTTGATTTGCGGTGAATTTAACCCCGTATCGGCATGAAAAATTCTGCCGTTAGTTCGGGGAAAAGAATTACCGTTTCGCATCAAAAAATGTGAATTAAAGGCTTCTCAAGAAGCACTTTTACACAAAAAAATAAACTGCTTTCGTTTACCTGTCCCGTGTGTGAAATCCGCCCCGTTGTCGGCATTGACGGCTTTCCGAAGCTGATTTTAAAATAACTCCAGCGCTGAAATTGTCGATCGAATAAAAATAAAAAATACACAAAACGGCCGTCGGAACGATTTTTCAGCAAACACTGGCACTCCAACTAAATATAATTCAGGACAAGGTAGGAGAAACCCGCGTTTTAACCCCGCCCCCCCCTTAAAAGTGCCAAAATCGCGCACACCGCCAGTGGCAGGAATTGCAGCGCCGCTGAAGGTAAGTATTGTAACATACCTAGTATTGTCTCTTCTGAGCTCGAAAGAGGAAAGATGATACTAAAGACCCGGGATGATGTGGCCATAGCGTTGGAGAGGGGGATCTCAGTGGGGGGGGGGGGGGGGGTCCACTTACAGGTGGCTCTGTGGGTGTCAGGGTGAGACCGGTTCTCCTGCGGAGTTGCCCCACGTGTATTCCGGATGCAACACTTCTTCCACACCTGTCTAAGTTTGGGGAGGTGCGGTCTAAGTGCTTTAGGCTCATGCACCCCGGGAATGACCCCGATGAAAAACGGGTCTTCAGTTTCAAGAGGAGAGGTGTTCATGAAGGTGGGTGAGGGGGAAGGCGCTGAGGGGAGCTTCAAGGTGCAGTTTAAGAGGGTCTCCCTAGAACCGTGCGTTGGAGTTGGGGAAAGGCACGGTGTCATGCGTGTGGTGAGTTTGGACATCTCCGTAGGGAGTGTCATAATCGCAGGGGCCCGGCTAGAAGTTCTAGCGCAGCGGCGCAGGAATGCACTGCTGGCCCATCCGGGGTGGCTCATCATGCCCCTGTGGCGCGGGTGGTACTGCTGACCCGGCCAGGGTGGCCAGCTCCGCCTCGGTGATCCAGGGCGGCAGTGATAGCCCATCTGGGGCTGAAAGTTCCGCCTTGGGGACCCGGGGCAGAGATGGCCCCCGCCCCTACGTCCTGAACCTGTGGTGGTGGCTGATGGCGAGGCGCAAGGAGAGGGTGAAGGAGGGGAGAAGGAATGGGATAAGCAGAAGAAAAAAGGGGAGGAAGATGAAAAGCCCACCCAAGCGTGTCAAACGCAAGCGGGTGGGCACTTGCCTAGATCTGAGACCACCCAAGGGACGCCTATCAGCTCCAGTGTGGTCCAGATTGCACCTGCCGTGGCCCAGCAAGGAGCTGAGGTGGTTCGGAAGGGGTTAGCGGATGGTAAATCTTGCAGGTGGTAAAGTGGCTGGGGGTAGTGTGGAGGAGGAAGGCCCTTCCTTTATGGAGGTCACCGTACCGCCGCATATTAGCAGGGTAAAAAGGAGGCATGGGCCTGGCGAGGAAGAGCAAGGGCGTGGGTCCAAAGCTAGGGGGATGCCTATTTCCGGACCTTCCACCCCTGATGTGGTTAGTGGTCCCGAACTAGTGTCTTCTGGGTTGGAGGTTGGGCCTCTATTTCAGGGATCTTCTGCGGGTAATACCAGACTAGGTGCTGGGGTTGACTCCTCTGGAGTTGTGTCCTCTGGGCGGGTGGATGTCCCTTCGTCTCAGGGGCCCTCCGAGGGAGTCATCTCATCGGGTGTTGAGGTTAGCTCCCCTGGGTGTGTGTCCTCTGGGTCGGAGGAGATTCCCCTCGTTTCAGAGGCCTTCTGAGGGTGCTGGCACGCCAGATGATGGGGTTGGGCTCCCCTGGTAGGGTGCCCCCTGAGATGTGGGATGAGCAGAGTCAGCCCGAGGGGGTGGTTTGGGGGCATTGGTGTACCAGTCTGTGCTCCTCATCAGAGCCAGTGGAGGTACTGGGGGGTGAGCTGCCTCACCAGCTGAGTTAGTAGGGGGAGAGTCCAAAAACAAGGTGGAGATCCTCTGGGTGTTGCCAGTGGAGGGGGTGCTCTGGGTGTTGTGGAGGCCGGGGCTGTTGCGGGTGGCGATCCTCTTTCGGATTCAGGGGTGCCAGTGCACCACGGGCCCTGGGGGTGCCTCTGTTTATTTCTTCCCCAGACCCAGACGTGGAGGGTGATGGGAGAGTGCAGGAGCCTGGCCTTTCACTGGGCAGCTTGTTGCTGTCAGGGGTATCAGGACCCTCCACCCCGGCATTGATCCTGGGGGGTGGTGTCATGCCGGAGGAGGGGGAGAGTGACGAGGCCAGTTTGCGCAGTGGGGTCAGGGAATTTTCAGAGAGTTCTGGTCTTTCGAATTCTGACAACGACCTCGAGCGCTGCGCAGAAGAGTTTGTTGTTTCAGGTGTGAGCGGGTTGGCCGAGTGCCCAGGCTCCAAGGCCGTGTCTCAAGCAGTCGTTATCCATGAGGTTCGGGAGTTTCTAAAAACAACCCTAACGGTCAGGACAAAACCGGAGGCTGCAAAAAGACGGTGGGCAGATTGGCCAGGTTTGATTAAGACTCTCGAGGCTATCCTTGGCAACAAGGATAGTGTTCTTCCTGAGTCTGAGAAGTGTCAGTTTGGGGACTTTTTGGAGTTCCTCAGAGAGAGAGTTTTCGAGATTCTCAATCTAGTGTGTTTGCACATTCACAGTAGCCACACTGAATTTAAACGGGTGGAGCGAGTTGTCGTACATTTCAGCATCTCTCAGTCCAGAGAGAGGGAAATATGCAGTGTGTTTTCTGCAGGAGACGCATACTGTTGTCAGTGACGAACCCACCTGGCGACTGGAGTGGGAAGGGGGGGGGGTCTACATGAGCCGTCTCAGCTCGAATTCGAGTGGGGTGGCTTTTCTGTTGGCCCCGAAATTTCAGCCAGAGGTCCTGAAAGTGCAGGAAGTTGTGCCAGGACGTTTGCTCCATCTGGCCGTGAACCTGGATGGCATACCGTTGCATTTCATTAACGTGTATGCCCCCAGCACCGGCACAGTGCAGGCCTGCCTACTTCAGGAGGTGACTGCTCTGTTGAGCACTATCGATAGCGGAGAGTGTCTTCCTTGGGGGGGATTTTAATTACACACTTGAGATGCGAGATCGCTCTGGTACTCAGTTGTGCCCCTGCTGTAGCGAAGAAGCTGAGAGGGTTGATTGATTCCTTTGAGTTGGTTGATGCGTGGCGGAACTTCCACCCGGATTCCAATGCTTTTTCGCGGAGGTCTGAGGGGGTGGTTCCCGCATCGATCGCATGTATGTTTCCGGTGCTTATATTTCCCGTGTCTCAGCGGCCTCAATGCGGCTGGTGCCGTGCGTGTGGATTTTAATCCGGCGCGCGCTCGGGCTGGGTCCGCGTACTGCACTTAACAACCGGCAGCTGGAGGATCGGTGTTTCCGGGAGTCATTCAGCCGGTTTTGGGTGAAGTGGAGAGAGAGGCAGAGGTGCTTCTCTTCCCTTAGGCAGTGGTGCGATGTGGGGAAAGCTCACATCCGGCTCTTTTGTAAGGAATACACGTGGGGGTCGACCGGACGGCGGGACGCAGTGGTCGAGAGGCTTGAGAGGGAGCTATTGGACGCAGAGTCTCGCCTGGGTCGGGTTGGTGATGACTCCTGCGAATGGGGAGAGTTTCAGGAGAAGAAGGAAGCCTTGAGGTACCTGCAGCTTGAGTGTCCCGAGGCGCTTACGTGAGGTCGAGGGTCCAGATGCTGCTCGATCTGGACCGAGCTTCACCTTTCTTTTTCTCTCTGTAGAAAGGGCGGGGAGCTTGGTTCTACCAAACTTCCTGTTTTATTTTTGGGCAGTTAATATTAAAAATATGAATTTCTAGTTGGAAGAAATAGATCAACAACCAGATTGGTTAAAAATGGAAAAGGAAGATTGTTTACCTTTTGATATCGGCTCGATATTATTTGCTACATCTAAATTAAACAAAAAAATGTATATGGACAACCCTATAATATTTAGTGCTATACGAATTTGGAAACAATTAAAAAAGTCATTAAAATTAGATAACCTATCACTTTTTCTTCCAATTGTGAATAACCCTTTGTTTACCCTCATGGTTGGACAGGGTTTTACACAATGGAAGAATTATGGAATCAAAAATATGGGCCAACTTTACAAGGAAGGCACTTTTCTTACATTTCAGGAGTTGCAACAGACTTATGGACTTCGAGGAAATGATTTTTTCAGATATCTTCAACTCAGAGATTATGTAAAATCGAATACTCAAAATTTTCGAATTAGAAATTCAGAAATTCTTGATGAATGTTGGAATAAACATCCTAATACAGAAATTAATATCATATATATATAATATTTTATTAGACAGTGACATTCCATCGACGGACTTACACAGACAAACATGGGAAAAAGAATTAAATCAAATAATAACGAGATACTTGGGAAGAAAGTTTACAACACATACATCAATGTTCATTAAATGCCAGACATTCTTTAATACAATTTAAAGTAATACATAGGTTACATTATTCAAAAACAAAATTACATAAAATCTTTCAACATATCTCACCTATATGTGATAAATGTCAACATTTAGAAGCTAACTTATCTCACATGTTTGCAAATTGTATAAAAATTAAAAAATTCTGGGTAAATATTTTCAGTATAATATCTAAAGTGACCAGCACACAATTGGACCCAGATCCCAAACTAATAATACTCGGAACATTAGAATTAAATCAAACATTTACAACAACACAAAGAAACTTTATTGATTATAGTATAATAACGGGAAAAAAATTAATTCTAAAATTTTGGAAAGGCCCTATGGCCCCCACAATCAAAATGTGGATTATAGAAATAACGGAGACCTTAAATGTGGAAAGAATCAGATTCTCCCTGTTGGACAAACAGGAATTATTCGTTGGAACATGGTCTCCCTTTATTGATTATTTAAAGGGTCAGAATGGTTCAGCACAGGAACCTGACTAGCACCCGGGCTAAAGAATGGATGAAATGTTATACTCTGAAATGTACGAATATATCTCGAACGAAGTTTTTTATCTTAATAAATGTTTCCATTCTTCTTTAACTATCTTTTTCTTTTCTGTTTTCTTTCTTTCTTTCTTTTTTTTTTTTTTTTTTTCCTTTCTCTTTTCTTTCTTTACTTCATCTATCTTTTTAGTTCTATCTAGTTTAAAAAACAAAACAAAAAAAAGGCAAAAGGTATTGGAGACAATGTAATAATAATTGACAATATTATCAATTTAAAAATGTAAGACTGGTAATGATGATAATATGTTGTGTACTTATCTCCAATAAAAAATATTTTCAAAAAAAAAAAAAAAGAAAGAAAGGGGAGCCCGCAAACAGCTCGTAGAGCTGCTCGCGGACGATGGCTCCTCTGTCACTGATCCGGAGAGGATCAGTGCTGTGGTCAGGTCCTTTTATGGGTCGCTGTTCTCCGTGGATGGATTCAGCGGGGAGGCTCAGTGGGACCGACTGTGGACTCTCCACACGGTTCCATCGCACACTGAATGCTGCAGACTTGGATTTCACCTGAGTGTGGATCGTACGGTTCATCCATGGTTTCTGATTGGGGAACGCATATATTGTCTTCTTTGGCACACAGTCCTCTGTAACCAGCGGGACATGATGTTTTCCGGGAGTAGGCATCGAACCAGGAAAAATAAAATTTAAATATAACACTTTATTCATCTAGGGTTTAATCGTTATTTATCAGGATTATGTTTATTAACAATATAGAAAAAGAAGAAATGGTATAGAATTACGGATTTTCTGCCTATACGGCATCAAAGTAGCAGGACACCAATGTAGACACTTACTGAAGAATCACCCCTACACACTTGCTGATGATGACTGAGTATCTGCATCTGCAATTCCCTGCTCCAGTCCAAAGAAGGCTTCGCACCTGAAACATCGCCTGTCCACGCTCTCCAGAGATGCTGCCTGTCACGCTGTGTTACTCAAGCACTTTGCGTCTATTTATGTGAACTAGCAACAGCAGTTCCTTGTTACTACTAACATGCTGTTAGTTGTTCTAATTTTATTCGCTCTACCTACATCTGAGCCTGTTTTGAACCATGTACAAAGTTACCTAATCCAAATCTCCCGACGTGTCAGGCCTCTGCTATCACTCATCTTTCAGATAATATGCTGCTTCTATATTTTTCGTGCCAAAACGCACAATTTCATACTTTCCCACTTCATACTCCATCTCTGCCCACTCCTTTCACAACCTACTTTCCTATCTACCGACAGGTATGTGTCATCAGTAAATTTAGTAACCATCTTTTTGGTGCATTCATTCGTCATTTATATAATTGTAAAAAAGTTGTGACTCCTCGCACTGTTTGCTGTGGCACTTCCCACATCTTGCCAACCAACAAAGACACATTGAAATGCTGGAGTAGGGACAGGCAGCATCTCTGGAGCGAAGGAACGGGCGATGTTTCAGTTTGGAGCCCTTCTTCAGACTGAGAGTCAGGGGAAATTGTGTTTCCTTTATCATCATTACTTTTTTTGTGTGTCTTTCATTCATTGTTCTTTATCTCTCTACATCATCGTGTATATCTCTCGTTTCCTTTTCCCGTGACTTTCAGTCTGAAGAAAGGTCTCGACCCGAAACGTCGCCCATTTCTTCTCTCCAGAGATGCTGCCTGTCGCGCTGAGTTACTCCAGCTTTTTGTGCCCATGTTGGTGTAAACCAACATCTGCATTTCCTTCCTACACAAAGACACATGTCTACCCTGTTTCCCATTAACCAGCCAATCCATGCCAGTATGTCATCTGCTGCTTCATGAGCTTCTATTTTGCAATAACAACCCTTGATATTACACCTTATCTAGAAATGCAACTATTGTGCATCGCCCGACTCACCTTTAGCCATGGTACATGTTACTTCATCATAACAAAAGGTGTATATTGACCTTGCTTAATTACCTTGATTATTTTTACGTGGCCTGCCAATCTTAGCTTCTAACATATTCCCTAGGTTAGATGTCAAAGTTAAATAATCCATAATTTTCTGTTTTCTGCATCGATTGGTTTTTGAATATACCTCATACTACCTTGCTTTCTGATTTACAGCTGGAATGTTACATATTTTTTAAAGTGAGGACTGATGTTGTCTCATTGTTTTCCAACATTAATTCTATAGGATTAATGTTCACTTTGTTAATTATTTTCTTATATATAGTCTTGCAATTTATTTTTATAGTTTCTAGTAACTTTATTTTGTGCCCAAAGCTTTTCTTCCTTATTAATCTTATTCTTTCATATCCAACGCCTCTAATTCCTTAGAAGGCATAGGAAGTTTGGCCTGTCCCGTACAACTCTCACCAACATCTACAGATGCGCCATAGAATGCATTTCATCAGGGTGCATCACGGCTTGGTTTGGGAACAGCTCCATCCAAGACCGCATGAAATTGCAACGAATTGTGGACGCAGCCCAGACCATCACACAAACCAACCTCCCTTCCGTTGACTCCATTTATACCTCACGCTGCCTCGGCAAGGCCAGCAGCATAATCAAGGACGAGTCGCACCCTGGCCACTCCCTCTTTTCCTCTCTCCCATCAGGTAATAGGTATAGAAGTGTGAAAACGCACACCTCCAGATTCAGGGACAGTTTCTTCCCAGCTGTTATCAGGCAACTGAATCACCCTACCACAACCAGAGAGCAGTGCTGAACTACTATCGACCTCTTTGATGACCCTCGGACTATCCTTGATCGGACATTGCTGGCTTTACCTTGCACTAAACGTTAATCCCTTATCATGTATCTATACACTGTAATTGGCTCGATTGTAATCATGTATTGTCTTTCTGCTGACTGGTTAGCACGCAACAAAAGCTTTTCACTGTACCTTATGACAAGTGACAATAAACTAAACTGATATCTTAATATTCTGTCCAATCTTCTATCCAACCATCCATCTTTGCACAATTATATGTTGTATCTCAGAGTCGATACTACTTTTAACTTTTTTTAATTCACCATTGACAGCAGATCCTCTCCTTGGAATTTCGTTCCCAGTTGGATTGTATCTATTCTATGCATTTGGAAAGATCTCTTTAAATTGTCACCCCACTGCCTCTTCATTGATGGACCACTTAATCCAATTTGCCAGTTCAGTTTAGCTGGCTCTTCTTTTCTGTCCTCATAGTTAACCTTTTCTAAGTTTAAAATACTATTCATGGACTTATTTAACTCTCCCACAAACTAATTGAAATATTCAATCATGTTACGATCACCGTTGCCTGCACAGTCATTAATTAATCCAAATTCATTGCAGAGTGTAGCCTGCTCTCTGGTTGAATCATAGAAACATAGAAAATAGGTACAGGAGTAGGCCATTCGGCCCTTAAATATGAACACGGCTGATCATCGAAAATCAGTACCCCTTTCCTGCTTTCTCCCCATATCCCTTGATTCCGTTAGCCCCAAGAGCTAAATCTAACTCTCTCTTGAAAACATCCAGTGAATTGGACTCCACTGCCTTCTGTGGCAGAGAATTCCACCGATTCACAACTATCTGCGTGACATTCTCAGCCTGAAGAAGGGTCTCGACCCGAAACATCACCTATTCCTTCTCTCCAGAGATGCTGCATCATCATGGGGTGGCACGCGCGCGGTAGCCTCGCCAGCAGTTTGTCAGTCAGTCTTTTTTTTGTTTTTTTTAGTATGTCTAATGTATGTGTTAATGTCTCTCGGTATGTTTTTATGTGGGGGGTGGTGGGGGTGAGGTGGGGGCGGGGGGAAACCGTTTCCAGTCTCTTACCTCGGTGGAGATGCGACTTTTCTCCTAGTCGCATTGTCGCCCTCTCTTGCGGCCTAACAACCATGGATTGTGCGGCCTTTCCCGGAGATGGCCCAGAGCTTCAGCAGCAGGCGTGGCGCGAACTTCCATCGTGGAGCCAGAAGAAAGGCTTCAACTGCCGGCCTGCTGACTTTAACATCGTGAAGCCGCAGTCTGCGGAGCTTCTAGCAGGAGGCGTGGAGCGGACTTTACCATCCAGGGATCCCTTGCCGGAGATTGCCGGAGAAGAGCTCCAACCGCTGGCCTGCCTGCGGCCTACAACATCCAGAAGCCGCGGTCTCCATTAAGAAAGTGTCCGATTCAGGCATTCCAAGAATCAAGAAACAAGAGTGGGTTCCATCCGTCCCGCGTCGGAGCTTCGATCATCCCGACGAGAGGGCTTGTACATCGGGCCATCCGTAGCGGCGACTACGGAGGGTCAAGGCCCCAAACACGGGTGAACAAAAGGAGGAAGACTGACTGAACTTTATTGCCTTCCATCACAGTGATCACAGTGGTGGATGTTTATGCTAAGTTCTATCGTTCTTTTAATTATGTTGTGTTCATTTAATTGTATGGCTGCATGGTAACTCAAATATCACTGTACCTTAATTGGTGCATGTGACAATAAATGTGAATGTGAATGAATCTGAATCTGCATGTCCCGCTGAGTTACACCGCTCCAGCAGTTTGTGTCTACTCTCTTCATGAACTTCATGAACTCCTACATGTTCTTTGCCCATCTGATTTGTACAGTGTGTATGCAGTCCAAAGTCCCTTTCCATTCCTTTTGGTCAAACTCCCATTATTTGCTTTCCTTCACACGCTGTTCTACCATGTGTTTTCTTTTTAGAGGCCAGTATACCACTCCCACAGGGACTTCACGCCTTTACTGCTTCTCATTTCCCTATAAACTGTTTCTACCTCCTGTTTTCCTAAACTTATGCCATCCATCGTTTTCACTAACAGAGCCACTTCTCCAGCCTCCCTGACCTTCCTTTCCTTCCTAAGTGTCATGTCATTCATCATCGTTGAAAACATTAGGGACGCAGTGGTGCTGGTTTCCGACAGGAACGGTGACGGACGCACCACACATCCCCGTCCTCCAGTTCCTGCGGACCTCCGCCGCTGGAAGTATAGGATTTTGGTGTGTGTGCTTTATCATCGTTCCTTACAATGCTGTGTACGACAGTGATCGCAACTTCTACTGAAGTGTGGATGGCCGTTGGCTCGCTAGAAGCTCATCCGCCCTTTGACAGGTCTTGTTTTTGGTCCTGCTGGGTGTCCACAGCCCCCTCCTCACCTGGCAAACCAGGTGGGGGAGACGGTTTAGTCGCCGACTATCCGACCATGGAGTAGGTAGCACGGGATTACATGGTACCCGTGGCGGGGGGAACTCCCCCCCCCGAACTGACCTCATGTACCGTTCAATATTCTCATGCTTCCTTAGAAAGGAAAGGATTCTTTATTCAGTCTCTGCTGTCGCTCAATCAGTTTAGGTTTACTATTGTCATGTGCACTGAGGTACAGGGAAAAGCTTTGTTTTGCATGCTCTCTATTCAGATCGGATAATACCATACATAAAAACAATCAAGTCCAAGTCGTGCAATGGGTAGAGCTAATGGGAAGATACAGAATACAGAATATAATTCTCAGCATTGTAGTACATCAGTTTCACAGAGAAGAAGATGGACAAATAATGCTGGAGTAACTCAGCGGGACAGGCAGCATGTCTAGATAGAAGGAATGGGTGGCGTTTCGGGTCGAGACTCTTCTTCGGACAATCCTTTCTCATGGCCTTTCTCATCTATCTTATTGTTCCCGATCTCATCCCAACAAGATGAAAGAACCTCAAATTAATTTGATGGCTGGAAAAGCTGATAGATCATTCCTGGTGCCGTCACACTCCTGCATCAGAAGACCCCCCTCGTTAAAAACTGTGAGAACTTGCTGGCACAAAGCATCCGGTAACTTTCCCTTTCCTGATGTTTGCTCTGGTTCACCCAGGTATCCAGCTGTTCCCAAACACCGCAGCTGTGACCCACCACTTGTCCTGTCATCCTTAGTGTGCATTAGTTAAACACTTCATTAATTCATTCAATTCGTTTTTACAAAACGCACCTGTTCTGTGCTATTTTATTCCTACAGAACAGAATTGACTCATAACCTGTTACCAGATATCGACAGCCAGCTTCTCTCCCCGACTTCAAAGTCACACTTGCCTTAAACTCTGTGAGTCTGTTCTCCTGAGCTGTTTTTAAAAAGAAGCAAGTCATACTATGTGTGGAAGTGTGTTTGTATTCGAACTAACTGAGAACATAGAACAGTACAGCACAGGAACAGGCCCCTTTGACACACAATATCTGTGCTGAACATGATGCCAAGCTAAACTAACATCATCTGTATCAATCTGTATCCAAAATTAATTCATAGTAAATGAATAGCATCTTAAATACCCTTCAGCAGTCAAACCTACAACGTAAAAACGGTTCCCAATGACGTGTAATGGAATAGCTCCTCGCCAAGCAGAATTAATGATGACATGTGTAGGAAGGAACTGCAGATGCTGGTTTATACCGAAGATAGACACAAAATGCTGGAGTAACTCAGCGGGACAGGCAGTATCTCTGGATGGAAGGAATGGGTGATGTTTTGGGTCGAGACCCTTCTTCATCTGCCTGAACATGGTTCATTTCCACTGCCTATCTAAAAGCCTCAAACGCGACTATTGTATCTGCTTCCACCACCACTCTTGGTAGTGCGTTCCAGCTTTCCACCACTATCCGTCTGTAAAAAAAAAATTAATATTGCCTCTAAACTTTGTCCTTTTGTCTTAAAGCTATGTCTTTGACATTTCCACACTGGTGGTGGATCGAATCATGATCAATAATGTGATAGAGTACAGGAATACAATACATTACAACAATACTTTATGAGCCAAGTATGTTTTGCAACATATAAGGAATTTCATTTGCCAAGTCAGTCATACAAATAAAAAGCAACGGAACACACAAAATACATTTTGACATAAACATCCACCACAGTGACTCCTCCATATTCCTCACTGTGATGGAAGGCGAAAAAAAAAGTTCAATCTCTTCCTTTCTTTGTTCTCCTGCGGTCGGGGGCCTCGAGCCCTCCGTGGCCCGGACGATCTTGACTCCCGTAGCCAGCGGCGTTTGGGCCCTCCGCGTCGGGGCGATCAAGCTCCCGCATCGGGGGGGATGTCAGCTCCCCCGCGCCGAGCGATCTGACTCCAAGTCGGGGTCTTAGTTACTTAGTGACATGGTCTCTCCCTTAATGTCAGCAAGATGAAGGAGTTAGTTACTGACTTCAGGGAGCATGGTAGAGGACGTTCTAATCAGCATCAATGGTGTGGATATGGTATTGGTGAAGAGCTTCAAGTCCCTTGGTGTTAAGATTACCAATGATCTTTTGTGGATTGACCACATTGATGTGATTGCCAAGAATGCACACCCACGCCTCTGTTTCCTGAGATTGCAGAGGAAATTCGGCATGTTTCCAGTGACTCTTACAAGCTTTCACAACTGCACCATAGAAAGCATATTGCCGGGTTGTGTCACAGCTTGGTTAGGGAATAGCTCGGTCTCAAGTCCGTAAATTATTGCAGGGAGTTCTAGATGTAGCCCAGTCCATTACACAGACCAGACTTCCCACCATTGACTCCATCTACATTTCACGCTGCCTCGGAAAAGCAGCAAACATAATCAATAACTTGTCCTAGCCCGGTCATTCCTTCTTCTCCATGTTCCTCTCCGGCAGAAGGCACAGAAAGTGAGTACTGTGAAAAGTACTTATGATACAGAGTCATTATATATCATAACAAGTACTTTAATCTGTATACATACAGAGACCGTCCAGATGAGTCCTGTAGGCTCCGAATCGTAAGTTAAATCTAAAAAACAACGTGGCTGCCCGCATGCCGCAAGGTGGTGGTGGTGTGGAAAACCTGACATATGCTCAGGAAAACCTGACATGGATTGTGGATCAGGTCATCGGTAGCAAATCCTGACACGGATCAAATCAGCAATACTGTTTGATCTACAAGTACCAGACACAGGAACAGCTTCTTCCCTTTAGTTTAGTTTAGTTTATAGATACAGCACTGGAACAGGGCCTTCGGCCCACCAATTCCCCACCGACCAGCGATCCCTGCACATTAGCACACATTAGGGGCAATTTTTACTCTTATACCAAGCCAATTTCCTCCCACACCCATTGGAGTGTGGGAGGAAAACCGAAGATCTCGAGGAGAAACACGCGGTCAGGGGGGAAAAAGTACAAACTCCATACAAACAGTACCCATAGACGGGATCGAACCTGGGTCTCTGCAAGTGCTATAAGGCAGTAACTCTACTGCAGTGCCACCATGCTGCTCGTCCGTCATTAGGCTTCCGAATAGTCCTTCAATAAGCCAGAATACTGTTCGATTTATCTCTATCCCATTGAGGACATTGGATATTGTCTAAGGAACTGATTCATTATAATGCTGAGAACTATATCCTGCATTCTGTATTTTTCCCTTTGCTTTATTGGTACTGGAGTTTGAACTGATTGTACGAGTTTGAACTGTATGGTATATTTGACCTGTTTGGTTAGCATGCAAACCAACGCTTTTCACTCTACTTTGATACAAATGATAATAATAAACCTACCCTCTCTTTGTCCCCCAAACTTGGCACCACATAGTACAGTTCATTCCGATTTAATTAAGTGGTTAAAAAAAAACCAAAGGTGCACCAACTCATGACCAAGTGAAATATTTCAACGCTAGAAAGATCAGCAAATACATTGAATTAGAGAGACAGAGTGAAGGAACTGTAATTTTGAAATGTTCCTGATTCTAAGAGATAGATTAGTGTGCAGGTCAGCTGATGAGCATATGTAGGCCATATCTTTAAATACTCAAGACCTTTTAAAAATGTGAGCAGGATTGCCAGTGCAATGGAAATGACACATTTTGCTCAAGGTATGTATATGAGAGCAATATGGGGCAGTGATGGCATTGTCAAGTGTGTGTAGGAAGGAACTACAGATGCTGGTTTAAACCGAAGATAGACACAAAAAGCTGGAGTAAGTCAGCAGGACAGGCAGCATCTCTGGAGAGGGAATGGGTGACGTTTCGGGTCGAGACCCTTCTTCAGACTGGCTAGGGATAAGGGAAACGAGAGATAGAGAGGATGATGCAGAGAGATAAAGAACAATGAATGAAAGACATGCAAAAAAGTAACGATCATATAGGAAACAGGGCATTGTTAGCTGTTTGTTGGGTGAAAATGAGAAGCTGGTGCGACTTGGGTGGGGGAGGGGTGGAGAGAGAGGGAATGCCGGGGTTACCTGAAGTTAGAGAAATCAATATTCATACCACTGGGCTGCAAGCTGCCCAAACGAAATATGAGATGCTGTTCCTCCAATTTGCGTTTAACCTCACTCTGACAATGGAGGAGACCTAGGACAGAAAGATCCGTGTGGGAATGGGAAGGAGAATTAAAGTGTTTAGTTACCGGGAGATCAGATAGGTTCATGCATTGTCGAGTGTGTCTTCTTTATTGTGACCCAGTCATGTGAAAGTCAAGGAGAATTACACAAGAAACTAGTTAGCTACACAGACCAAAAGATGGGAAGCCTGCAGGTCCCGCGTGCAAAAAGCGAGAGGCCTGGCTGTTAATATCTGGAATGTCATGCAACCTTGATGTTTCAATTCAAAACAGCAGATAGCTGAAATTAAAACAAAAACATTTTCTCTAGCCACAGGGAATTGGGGAATAGCCAATGTTGTTCCTTTGATTAAGGAATGTAAAGATAATCCAGGGAATTTTAGGCCGGTGAACCTCACGTCAGTGGTAGGGAAGTTATTGGAGAGATTCTTCTGTTTAGGATTTACTTCCATTTGGAAGGGAATGGGCTAAATAGCGACAGTCAGCATGACTTTGTAGGCAGTTCATGTCTTACTAAATGGATCGAGTATGTTGAGAAGTGACTAAGGTGATCGCTGAGGGTAACATAGTGGATGTTGTCATCATGAAATTAGTAGAACATTTGAAAATTGTCTCCATGGTAAGCTGATCCAGAAGATTAAGAATCATGGCATTCACAGTGACTTGGTCATTTGCATTCAGGACTGGCTTACTCATAGAAGACAGAGGTTGTGGTGGAAGGTCATCATTTTGACTGGAGGTCTGTGACCAATGGAGTTCTGCAAGGATCTGTGCTGGGATCTCTGCTGTTTGTGATATATATATATATATATATATATATATATATATATATATAAATGACTTGGACGTCATTATAGATGGGTTGGTCACTAAATTTGCGGACAAAATCAAGATTGTTGGAAAGTTTAGGAAGGAACTGCAGATGCTGGTTGAAACCGAAGATAGACACAAAAAGCTGGAGTAACTCAGCGAGACAGACAGCATCGCTGGAGAAAAAGAATAGGGGACATTTTGGGTTGAGACCGTTATTCAGTCTGAAGAAGAGTCTCGACCCGAAACGTCACCATTTATTTTTCTCCAGAGATGCTGTCTGACCCGCTTAGTTACACCAGCCTTTTGTGCCTATCTTCAAGATTGCTGGAGTTACAAACAGTGAGGAAGATTGTCGTAGTATCCAGTAGGACATCGATCAGCAATAGAAATGGTGTGTAAATGACAGATATAATTTAATCTGTGTGCAGTGTTGCACTTTGGGAGGTCAAATGTAAGGGGAAGGTTCGTGTTTGATGGCAAGGCCTTTAACAGCATTGGGATCCAGGTCGGGAGCTCCTTGAAAGTGGCAACACAAGTAGTAAAAAAAGGTATCTGGTATGCTTGCCTTCATTGGATGGGGCATTGAGTGTAAAAGTCAGGAAGTCGTGAGGCAGCTTTATAAGATCTTGGTGAGGTTACATTCAAAATATTGCATTCAGTTCTGGTTGCTCCATTACAGGAAGGATCTGGAAGGTTTGGAGAAGGTGCAGGGGAGGTTTACCAGAATGCTGCCTGGATTAGGGGGTATGAGCTTCAAGGAAAGGTTGGACAAACATGGATTGTTTTCTTGAATTGAATCAAAAAACTCAAGTCAGATTAATGAAACAGATTTTCCCTCTCACAAAACCTTGCTGCCTATCCCTCAACATTCCTCGGCATCCCAAATGTACATGAACCCTGTCCCTTAGAATGCTCTCCAATTTCCCTGCACCTGATGTAATGCTTACCAGCCTGTATTATCCCTGCTGTCCTTCTGATAATGAAGTAACAACATTAGCTATTCTACAGTCTTCTGGTACCTCACGTGCACTAACAAAGATTAAACATCTCAGTTGGAACTCCAGCAATCTCCTCCCTTGTCTCTTACAACATTCTGGGATAGACCTGGAGATTCATTTATCCTTATTCGTTTCAAGATATCTAACACCTCAATATTACCATGCTCCAGATAATCAATATATCCCTCTCTAAACTCACTATCCTCCACATCCCTCTATTTGGCGAATATAGATGAGAAATATTCATTTAGGACCCCACCCACATCCCCTGGCACCACATATAGATTACCCCTTTGAAGGGTCCCACTCTTTCCTGTCTACACTCTTGGTCCCAACTTACTGCTGATCAAACCTTCAATTACCTTTGTCACCCAAGCTTTTCTAATCTTACCAACTTTTCCTTTCACTTTCACTGGAATATGCCTGAACTCTTGCTAATTCTCTTTTGGAATGGTTTAATTCCCTCCACAGATGCTGCCTGACCCACTGAGTTCCTTCAGCTCTTTGTGTTTTGCTCCAGAGTCTCGTGTGTCTGCGCTGGTCAGATGTTGCTTTACCCAAACCATAATCCACAGTCATCGTTTGCAAGATTCTCTCTTGCGCTATTGAAATCAGCCGCTCCCCCTAATTCAGGAGCTTAATTTACGATACGATATGACACGATAGAACTTTATTTATCCCAGGGGGCAAATTGGTCTGCCAACAGTCATAAAAACACAAGAAGACACATGAAACAAAAAATTAAAGTGACGAGTGGAAAGTCCAGGATTGGGGATGTGCAAAGAATGAGGAGGGAAAGGGGGGTGGGAAGGGGGGGGGAGGAGTCAGTCAACCCCACGACAGAAGGGGAGGAGTTGTACAGTTTGACAACTGTATTGTGAACTAATCTGATCCCTTTCCATATTGTCTCAGAAATTATTTTATACATACTAAACAAAGTCCATGCCATTTAAGCCCATCAAATTAAGACACTACCAGTTAATATTAAGAATCCCCCATTATCATAACATTACAGCTTTTAGATCTTTCTGACTATTAGGAGGCCAATAGTATAACTATAGCAAAGAGATTACCCTTCTCTTGTTCCTCCATTGTATCCTCCAGCATATGGTCTCCACATCTATCTTTGGTACTCTCCCTCATCTGCAGTATGACTCTCGCTCCTCTTGTGCACTTGTCTCAGTCACACCTGAAACCTTTATATCTTGGAACATTAAAGCTGCCGACCCTTCCCTTCATTCAATCACATTTCCATGATTCCAATAATATTATAATCCCATGTGCAGATCTTAAAAAAAAAAAAATTAATTTTTTTTTAATTTTTTTAAAAAATATTTTAATTTTATTAGAAGTACAATTGTATACAATCATATTTTCATAATACATTTTATGTACAGCTTCTTATTTTTTATTATAATAAAGAGGAAAAAGAAAAAGAAATTAGATAATAAAGTATAGTAAATGTGAGATATATAGTGTGTGGAGAAGAAAAATAGAAAGTGAAAGAGGAAAGTTAAAGAGTAGAAAATAGGAAAAAGAGAATAAAAGAAAAAAAGGAAGAAAAAGAAAAAAGAAGTAAGGAGATCTTATTTATAATCTTGACCATCCCTCGCCCAGTCACGAGTTAGCTTTTACAATTGTGTTGCACCATATGATTCCAAAAAGACGACAAATGGAGACCAACTCGTTGTGAATTGGTCAAATTTATCTATTAGGAGGAATCGCATTTCCAACATACTTGCAATCCACATTTTGAGCGTTGGTATTGGTGTATTTTTCCAAAATTGAAGTGTTAATTTTTTTGCTATTATTAAACCATAATTTTAAAATAATTTTTGAGATGGATTCAATTTATTCCCATCTTCCATTACCCCAAATATAATCAATTCATTATTAGGTTCCATTTTTATCTTAAATATATTTGTGAATATTTTGAAAATATCACTCCAGAATCTATAAAGTTTTATACAGGAAACAAAAGAGTGTGTTATAGTTGCATTTTGGGTTAAACATTTATCGCAAGTGGGGGATATATTTGGATAGAATTTATTTAATCTTGTTTTTGAATAATATAATCTATGTAAAATTTTTAATTGAATTAGATTATGTCTTGCATTAATCGAACATTTGTGAATGTATGTCAAATACTTTTCCCATGTAACCTTCGTAATTTTTATCATTAATTCCCGTTCCCACTCTTCTCTAAGTACCTCTGTCGCTGGTAGGTCTATATTTAAAATACTATTATATAAATATGATATTAATATTTGTGCATCAGCTTTAATATTCATTGCTTCTTCCAATAAATCAGGAGTTATTTTTTGATATCCTTGTATGTATGCCTTCAAGAAATCGCAAATCTGAAGATATTTAAAATAATGATTGTTTTTCAGTTTAAATTTTAATTGTAATTGTTGAAATTTTAATTGTAATCGTTTATTCTACCTATTAATGATAAGAGATGGTTTAAATAAAGGATTATTCGCTATTGGTGTTAACAATGATAGGTTTCTTAAATTTAAGGATAATTTTATTTGTTTCCATATTCTTATTGTATCCTGTATAATTGGGTCCTTCTTATATATTGTATTGTTCAGTTTTTTCGGGGAGAAGAGGATCGTTCCTATATTACAAGGAAAACAATCCTCTTTCTCCATTTTTATCCATTCTGTCTGTTGGGTAGAACTATCCAACCAGTAAATTATATTCTTAATATGTATTGCCCAATAATAATACAGAAAATTCAGGAGTGAAAGTCCCCCGACATCTTTTGGTTTACATAAGTGTTCTTTTTTAATTCTATGTGATTTATAATCCCAAACAAAATTAGTAATATTAGAGTTTAATTAAAAAATATATATATTTTGGTACATATACTGGTATAGACTGAAATAGGTATAATAACTTGTAGAAAGATCATTTTTATATCGTTTATTCTACCTATTAATGATAAAGGAAGTGTTTTCCAAAATTTAATCATTATATTAAGTTTGTTTATTAAAGGTATAAAATTGGCATTAAATAATGCTTTATGTTTTCTAGTAATCTGAATACCCAGATATTTAAATTTTTCTGTTGCTATTTTAAAGGGGAACCAGTAAGTGTTTAGATTCTTGAGTTTTTAACGTCATGATTTCACTTTTATTCCAATTTATTCTATATCCAGAAAAGGACCCAAATTCCTCTATTAAGTTTAATAAATTTGGTATGCTCGTTTGTGAGTGTTATATATAACAGAATATCGTCTGCATATAATGAAATTTTATTATTTGAGTCCCTAGTATTATAACGCTGAATATTCGGATGACTTCTTATACTTTCAGCCAAAGGTTCTATCATAAGAGCGAATAGTAGGGGTGATAACGCACATCCCTGCCTATTACCCCTTGATAATTGAAATTTTTGAGATAACATATTATTAGTTAATATTCTTGCCATCGGTTTATCAAATAATAATTTCACCCATGTAATAAAATTCTCTCCCATATTAAATTTTTGTAATACTTTGTATAAATACTGCCATTCTACCTGATCAAATGCTTTCTCTGCATCCAAAGAAATAATTGATATTTCTTCCTCCACTTTATTTGAGTACATTATATTAAACAAGCATCTCAGATTATTAAATGAATATCTTTTGGGTATAAACCCCGTTTGATGAGGGTTTATCAATTTACTAATATATTTGCTTAGTCTTCTAGCTAAAGTCTTTGCTAAAATTTTCTGATCTGTATTTAAAAGTGATATTGCTCTATATGAGCCCGGATCCTCTAGATCTTTATCTTTTTTGGAATAAGCGTAATAGTTGATTCTGCTAATGCTTCAGGTAGTTTATTTTCTTTAAAAGCGTGAGTATATAAATTAAATAAATAAGGAGTCGTTATCTCATGAAATTTTTTATAAAATTCATTACTAAAACCGTCTGGTCTGTCTTACCATTTTTCAACGATTTTATTGTTTCACCTATTTCTTCGATTGTAATTTGCGCTCCGAGTTCCTCTTGTTCCAAAAGGTCAAGTTTTGGAAGATTACAATTATCTAAAATGTTTTTAATTTTACTATCTTCTATTTTAGTTTTTGATGCATATAAATTTTGATAAAATTGAGCAAATCATTTATTAATATCTTTAGGTAGTATTAGTAATTCACCATTCTCTGATTTAATTTTATTTATAGTATTTTCTTTTTCTTGTTTTTTCAGTTGACGCGCAAACAGCTTATGTGGTTTGTCACCAAACTCAAAATGTTCCTGTTTTGTAATTTGGAATAATCTTATTACTCTTGCCAAGATAATTCGATTAAGTTTAAATTTCAGTAATATTAGTGGAGTCTTTAGCATTATCTAACTCTAACTGTCTAATTTCTTGTTCTAGCAACATTTGTTCTGTCTTATTCTTTCTATTTTGAAAAATTTTGTATGAAATTATAATTCCTCTAATAAATGCCTTAGAAGTTTCCCATAATAAAGAAGGCGAGGTACCTGGTGTATCATTTATCTCAAAATAAAATTCATTTGTTGTTTTAAATATTGATAACCTTGTAAGTCATTTAAAATATGTGTATTAAACCTCCAAAAAAAGTTTTTACCCGGCATTCCCTCAAATTTTACTGAAAAAGTCAACGGAGAGTGATCAGAAATACTACTAATGTGGTATGTTGGATTAATTGTATATGGCATTAATTTCATATCCACTAAAAAATAATCAATTCTTGAATAAGTTTTATGTACCGAAGAGTAAAACGAGTATTCCCTTCCTACTGGATTAGCAGATCTCCATACATCTGTTATATTAGTATTTTTTATATATGTATTTAGAAGTTCACTAGTCTTAGATTTTAAATTAGTCCTCCTTTGTTTTACTGATTTGTCTAAGTATGGATCTAAAACACAGTTGAAGTCCCCCCCTATTATCACATTTTGGTAATTAAACTCTAATATTATATCTATAATTTTATCAAAAAAGTGGGGGTTATCAAAATTCGGAGCGTAAATATTTATCATAGTTATTGGGGTTGCATAAATTTCTCTGAAACTATAATGCACCTTCCCTCTTTATCTGATATAGTATTCTTTAATTTGAAAGGTATACCTTTTCGAATAAGAATAGCCGTACCTCTAGATTTAGAAGTAAATGACGAGTAATATGTTTGACCTATCCACTTCGCCTTTAATCTCACTTGTGTTTGCTGTTTCATGTGGGTTTCCTGCAAAAAAATTATGTCGCTTTTCAAAGATTTTAGGTGAGCAAAAATTTTACCCCTCTTTATTGGTTCATTGGCACCCCTTATATTCCAACTACAGATGTGATTCCTCCATTCTTTATTTGTCTATCGTCTTGCATTATATATCAAAATAGTATTCCTGAATCATATGGTGCAAGCAAATACCTCAGAGTTCTGGGTGTTGGGTGGTCATCCCAAGTTTTTAAGTTTATATTACATCTCCTTCTCAAAATGTACCTTAGATAAAGAAAGAAAAAATGTGATTTAAAGTTGAATACAAAAAAACTAAGCAAATACAAATCTTTATGGTGATTTAAAAAAAAAGTGAAGTTAAGGTATCTAAGAAAAGATACCTTAAAGACAAGTAGCCGCCTAAATATCACTATTACAAGTGCTGATCCTACCATCATAATTCCATGTGCTGATCCAATATTGTAATTTCATGCGCTGATCAGAGAAGACAAGCTGTTGAATCATGGCAGACTATTCTTGGAAACCATAAGACCATCGACATCAGAGCAGTTAGGCCATTCGGCCCACTGAGTTTACTCTGCCATTGGATCACGACTGATCTGTTTTTCCCTCTCAACCGTAAACTCCTGCCTTCTGCCCGTATCTTTTGATGCTCTTACTAATCAAGGACCTATCAATCTCCACTTTAAAATACAGTCCTTATGCAGGGTTTTGACAAAACGCTGATACAATGCTGATACAATGCATGCTTTAGATTCAGTTGAGAGGTCTCTGTCACAATAAACAGATATATTTCCATGATATTTCTAGTCTGTGAGTTATATAACACTTCATGGTACAACATAAACACCCAAATTCACTACAGCGAATACCGCTAAACCTTCTCATTCATAATTGTGAGAAAATGAGGCAGGGTGTAAATCAGGCTGCTGATTCACTCAGCTGTTTTCACTGCTGCATTAGACTGATTTTACCCACAAAGAATCAGATGTTAGCATAATTCCCATGCTATCCTGCAATGTGCTTGAACATTTTGTGAAACCAGTAATAAAATTGTGTTTAAGAGATGAAATGTTAATGTCAATTTCTTGTTGCATCTAATGAAGCTGGGGCCAGCCTGCATTCTCTGCAACTGTATCTTGTCTCTGCTGAGAACTCCTACTTTGGAACTCTGCAACATCTGCACTAATAGATCGGGTAGATGCACAGAGTCCCTTGCCCAGCGTAGGTGAATCGAGGACCAGAGGACATAGGTTCAAGGTGAAGGGGAAAAGATTTAATGGGAATCTGAGGGGTAACTTTTTCACACAAAGGGTGGTGGGTGAATGGAACAAGCTGCCAGAGGAGGTAGTTGACGCAGGGACTATCCCAACATTTAAGAAGCAGTTAGACAGGTAAAGGGATAGGACAGGTTTGGAGGGATATGGACAGAATGCTGGCAGGTGGGACTAGTGTAGCTGGGACATGTTGGCCAGTGTGGGCAAGTTGGGCCAAAGGGCCTATTTCCAGGCGGTATCACTCTATGACTCTAATGTAAACATCACTGCCTATGTTAATCATTCATCTTTTAAGAGAACTTTCTAGCAGTAACATTTCTCATTATTCTTGCAACCTACATGACAAAGATGCAGGATCTTTCCTGATTATGGAGCACAGGTCAAGAGTGTTTTATTTGCAAATGTCCCAAAACGGAACAATGAAATTCTTACTTGCAGCAGTACAACAGGGATGTTACCATAGCACTCAGTAGATAACATAATAATCAATAAATAAAATAATACAATATGGTTCAATATGGCAGGACTGCCAACTCTCACGCATTGAGCGTGAGACTCACGTATTTCGACAAATTCTCACTCTCTCACGCTGATCACAAATTTCTCACTCTCTGTCGTGAGAAATTCTGTGATCAACGAGAATTTCAAAACTCATATCAACTGCATGGGCCACGGGTGTTGGAGAGCCGGGGCTGATGGAGGGATGTAAGCAGCAGCAACGGCGGGGACAGATGCGAACGGGGAGCCGGGGTTGGCGAGTGTTTGCCGGGCTGGCGAGAGTTTGCCGGGCTGGCGAGTCGCTCGCTGCAGCTCCGGCCATGGAGCAGCCTCAGTGCAAGAGTCCTGGGCCGTCGGAAGCGTTGCGCCACTGCCGTTATTCTCTGTGCCGAATTCGCCCTGGTGAATTCGGGCACGGATCAGGCAGGGTCTCTGGAGAGAAGGAATGGGTGACGTTTCTGGTCGTGACTCTTCTAAGGGTCTTGACCCGAAACCTTTAGAAGGGTCTCGACCCAAAACGTCACCCATTCCTTCTCTCCAGAGATGCTGCCTGTCCCGCTGAGTTTCTCCAGCATTTTGTGTCTCTCTTCGGTTTAAACCAGCATCTGTCTTGTTGGGTCTCACACAATGAGACCCAACAAGACGACTTTGAAGCTAGTACCACTCGGGTGGCAGAGGGACGGAGAGAGAGGGGATGTTAAAGAAATCAATATTCATACTCAATCGGGGAAATTAGTTGATATCTGTCTTTAAATTGATATTTTGTTCATCTTTAAATGTAAGTCTTGGATTCATGTATCACGGGAACAAATAAGCAAAGGCAAGATGGTAAATATAAACTACAAATTAACTTCAGAAAATGAAAATTGTAGAGATGAACTTTGCCCTTCACTTTACAAAGAATAACCTCAGGGATTATGCAGTAAATGCCATTCAAATACTCTGCAACCTTGGGATAATATTGTTCATGTTCAAATCCGATAGGAAAGTCTTGATTTGTTCAATATTATTAGTTCAAAGATACAGCGTGGAAACAGGCCCTTCGGCCCTTCGAGTCGGCGCCGATCATCGATCACCCGTTCACACTGGTTCTATGTTATCCCTCTTTCTCATCCACTCCCTACACACTGGGGGGCAATTTACAGAGGGCCAATTAACCTACAAACCCACACGTCTTTGGGTTGTGGGAGGAAACCGGAGCACCCGGAGGAAACCCACGCGGTCACAGGGAGAATGTGCAAACTCCACACAGCACCCAAGACCAGGATCGAACCCGGGTCTCCGGCGCTGTGGGGCATTAATTGTATTGCTAATACTTGGGCCTCTGCTGATATGCCGGGATGATTACCCAATATTACTGATTATTAATCCATTGTATTATTGATTATATATATTGCGCCCATTCTCCTTTATCTGCATTGTGAGCGGCTTGCTTGCATTTACCGGATAGCATGCATCGAAAGCTTTTCCCTGTACCTCGCTACAGGTGGCAATAGTAAACTAAATCAATCTATTTACATGTATCTGTGTGTTGTTGCTTTATCCGGCCTGTTAAGGTGCAGCAACAGAGAATGTCATTGTTCTGATGTTGCTTCACGCGACAACTAAACACTCTTGTCTTCATTCTACACTTGAAATTACCACAATGACATTTAAACAGCATTTGGACAGGTACACATGTAGGAAGGAACTGCAGATGCTGGTTTAAACCAATAGACACAAAGTGCTGGAGTAACTCAGCCGGTCAGGCAGCATCTCTGGAGAGAAGGAATGGGTGATGTTTCAGGTCGAGACCCTTCTTCAGACTGAAAGTCTGGTTAATTGGCTTGGTATAAGTGTAAATTGTCCCTAGTGTGTGTGGGATAGTGTTAATGTGCGGGGATCGCTGGTCGGTGCGGACTCGGTGGGCCGAAGGGCCTGTTTCCGCGCTGTATCTCTAAACTGAACCCTGTCCGGCTAGCAGGGCTGTGTAGGGCCGAGTGCTGGGACATAGTGACATCTGGCTCTGATCGCCACAAAGCCAATCACGTATCGAGCAACGCCGCAGATCAATGGGCCTCTGGTGCTTGGAGTCGGTCCACAGACCCAGAGAGGAAATTGGATGTTACTCCAGCTTTTTGTGTCTATCTTGGAGAGTGGGCTTGACAACAAGTGACGCAGCTGGTCACGGCTCCCTTAATCTACGCTATTCCCACGCACTTATGGGCCTGTCCCACTGAGACGACTCTTTAGGCGACTGTCAGGGACCAGTTTTACTAGCATTCACCTACGACACCTCGCGACAACCTACGACAACCTCCGACAGCAAAAATTGTGGCCACTGTCGCTTGTAGTCGCCCAAAAGATCGCCTAAGTGGGACAGGCCCTTCAGGCTGCACCTCGGAGCATCCTAGAGGACAACCAGCGTCTGCTGGAAGTAGGTACCAAGCACTGGGTAGCAACGGTGGAAGACAGTGGCCTTCAAATGGGGGTGGTTGGAGAAAGCATCCTGCTTGCCTGCTAGTTTTTCACTTACTGTAACTGCAGGAAAAATGTTCCCGATGTTGGGGGAGTTCAGAACCAGGGGTCACAGTTTAAGAATAAAGGGGGGGCCAGTTAGGACTGAGATGAGGACAAATTACTTCACCCAGAGAGTTGTGAATCTGTGGAATTCTCTGCCATAGAAGGCAGTGGAGGCCAATTCACTGGATGTTTTAAAGAGAGTTACATTTAGCTCTTGGGGCTCGTGAAATCAAGGGATATGGGGAAAAAACAGGAAAGAGGTACTGATTTTAGATGAACAGCCATAATCATATTGAATGGCAGTGCTGGCTCGAAGGGTCGAATGGCCTATTCCTGCACCTATTTTCTATGTTCCTATGCTTGAGTATATGGCAATAAAAATCGACCACTTGATTTTGAAGCATTCATGCATGGTATAAGGTATAAGGTAGTCATAGAGTGATACAGTGTGAAAACAGGCCCTTCGGCGCAACTTGCCCACACCCGCCAACATGTCCCAGCTACACTGCTTTTGGTCCATATCCCTCCAAACCTGTCCTATCCATGTATCAGTCTAACTGTTTCTTAAATGTTTGGATAGTCCTAGCCTTAACTACCTCCTCTGGCAGCATGTTCCATACACCCACCACCTTTAAAAAGTTACCTCTTAAAAATACTTCAAACAAAAAACATTGAAATCATACTTCTACAATGCATTAAAACATGATTTGAATACATCAAATTTCAATAGTCCCTACCGTGGAACACCCCCCTCCCACACCCTTCCCCCACTCGGTTGCTCCACTCCCTCGACGGGTACCCCCAAGGCCAGTGGTCAGTGATCGCTCAGCCCCTCCACTTTCAAAAACGCTCCGTGGCCCCTGGTTCAGACAGAGAGCACTGTCAGATGTGAGCGGGGAACTGAGGACAGTTTTCCGTGATGTCTGGATCCCAATGCTCAGCGCTTCATGTTTCGGAGTTGGCTAATGTTATTGATTTGTAATTAGTTGACAAAACCTTAATTTATTAATCCGGAATATCAAAAATTATACAAAATTTGGTCCGTGAAGTGCCCCATAAAAGATTACCGCATTAGTTAAGCACCTGTGGACTTGAATGTAATAGGTTAAGTCCTGGGGGTCAGATATGGGGTTTTATGTGTGGGCCAGATATATTGTCAGTGCAGAGGGGGTAGGAGCAACGCCAAGTGTGCATTCAGAGTCAAGGTCTGGAATAGTAATAGGTGTGCAGTCAAAGCTGGGACAATGGGAGTGTTCAGCACTGGGAATGTAAGCAGGTAAGCAGCTATGATCAGGGTAGAATAGGGGGCCAGGTGTAAGGCTGGATTCTGGGTCAGGAATGAGAGAAGGTATGCAACTGGAACCAGGGTCAGGAGTAGTACCAGGTGTGCAGTGAGACCTAGGTTGGTCAACATGGGCCAAGTGTTTGATTATAGTCTGATTTCCATACATGAATATACTAAGATCATTCATGTGCTGCACCTGTTGATCAGAGCCTGGCTCTACTGTGGAATGTAATTAGGAATGTAATTTAGCCGAACCTTAATCATAGTTAATCCAATTTAAAGCATAAATATTGCATTCAAGTGTAAGTTAAAAGACTCGCTACAGTATGCACCAGATTGCACAATTTCAAGCTGAAAAATGCAAAAGCTCTGCTCCAATGGGAGGGGGGGGGGACACACCCCCCTCCCACACCCGTGGACAGCGTGTAGTCCCTCTCAAGTACCACCCGGGCACAGACGTAACCCTGGACTGCCTGGCGCCGTGACTCGCGGATGGCCAGCTTGGCCAGGCCCAGGAGCAACCCAACCAGGACATGAGCACACAGCATTGAGGTGCCCCGGTGCTGATGGTTATTGAGGATTTTCACTGGTTACGTGATGTATTAATGAGGGGGTCAAGTATCCAGTTGCAAAGGGATGTGCAGAGACCAAGTTCCCTGAGCCTAGTAACAAGTTTAGAGGGGATGATGGTGTTGAACCTGTGGTCTATGAACAACAGCATGTCTATGTATTTATATTACCATGTGTTCTAGTGCAGAGTGGAGAGCCAGTGAGATTGTATTCTCTGTTGATCTATTGTGGCGGTAGGCAAATTGCACTGGTCCAGGTTCTTGCTGAAATAAGAGTTGATCTGTGCCAAAACCAGGGGTGCAGTGCTGCAGTGCTGCTCCGGCACCTCTGTAAAAAAAAAAGCCAAAATAAACAGCAGGGAATTTTTACTAGCGGGGAATTTAACAGCAGCCGCATATTAAATAAAGGAGATTTTACTGAAGCGATGGTTGGGGTACATAATTTATGTAAAGATTCAACCTTCTTTAACTTCTCATATATCTAAAAACACAACAATTGTTCCAGAGCAGGCCATTAAATTCATTTTGCTCGATCACTGCGAGATATATGAGCAAAGGTGAGGACCTCCTTGTTGTTAAAGCAATAAAATGGTTCAGATTAATAGAAGCGACCTCATCTATTGCGTCTGCTGCTCTAGGTGTCAACTCTCTACCTCGGTGAGACCAAGCGCAGGCTTGGCGATCGCTTCACCCAACACCTCCACTCAGTTCGCATTAACCAACCTGATCTCCCGGTGGCTCAGCACTTCAACTCCCCCTCCCATTCCGAATCTGACCTTTCTCTCCTGGGCCTCCTCCATGGCCAGAGTGAGTCCCACCATAAATTGGAGGAGCAGCACCTCATATTTTGCTGTGTAGTTTACACCCTAGCGGTATGAACATTGACTTCTCCAATTTCAGGTAGTCCTTGCTTTCTCCCTCCTTCCCCTCCCCTTTCCTGCTCTCCCACAGCCCACTGTCTCCGTCTCTTCCTTTCTTCTTCCTGCCCTCCCCACCGCCACATCAATCTAAAGAAGGGGTTTGACCCAAAACGTCATCTATTCCTTCGCTCCATAGATGCCGCCTCATCCACTGAGTTGCTCCAGCATTTTTGTCTACCTTCAATTTTTCCAGCATCTGCAGTTCTTTCTTATACACTGGGATGTAGTGATAGGCTAGAATCTTGTTTGACCCTCCTGGGAGACAAGCTTGCCACCCCCCCCCCCCAAAACAAAACCTGAAATGACGCCCCTTCACCTAAAAATGAGCACTGTAAAGGGCCTGTCCCACTTGGCCATCATTTGCGCGTAATTTACGCAACATCATTTACGTGTCACGACGCACAACGTGCGTGGTGACACGCACATGATGCGCGCATGGTGCCTGGTGACATAGGCAGTGAGACGTGGTTGAACGCGGCGCCCCAGGATTTTGGGATGTACAAAATCTTTGCGCGCCATCTGCATGATGGCCAAGTGGGACAGGCCCTTAACACTGGCCATAACTAACCTCTCAAAGCACGTCATCACCGCAGATGTTAGTGTCACCCTACTCTTCTTTGGCATCAGTATTATTGATGCCCTTTTAAAGCAGGTAGGAACCTCAGACCGCAGTATTAAGAGGTTGAAGATGTCCGCAAAAACTCCAGCCTGTTGGACCACACGTCAAAGGGAAAACTCCACACAGACTGCACCCGAGGTCAGGATTGAACTCCGCTGCACCACTGTGCCGCCCCCTAATTCCAAACCTAGGAACCTGGTGAAACTCCTGCATTTCCAAATCATTGTGCATCACAACTAATTTCACTCCACATGCCTTAGGCGGCATGTAATAATGTTGATAATGTTCTGAAGAAGGATCTCAACCTGAAACATCACCCATTCCTTCTCTCCAGCGATGCTGCCTGGCCCGCTGAGTTACTCAGCATGGTACACAAAAATGCTGGAGAAACTCAGCGGGTGCAGCAACATCTATGGAGCGAAGGAAATAGGTAACGTTTCGGGCCGAAACCCTTCTTCAGACTGATAGGGGGTGGGGAGAAGAAAGGAAAAAAGGAAAAAGGCGGAGGAGGAGCCCGAGGGCTGGGGGAGGGGAGGAGACAACCAGATGGCTGATGAAGGGGAGGGGACAGCAAGGGCTAGCAGAATTGGGAGAATTCAATGTTCAAGCCCCCAGGATGTAGACTGCCCAAGCGGAATATGAGGTGCATTTCCTCCAATTTACGGTGTTGCTCGCTATGGCCATGGAGGAGACCCAGGACAGAGAGGTCAGATACGGAATGGGAGGGGGAGTTGAAGTGCTGAGCCACCGGGAGTTCAGGTTGGTTATTGCGGACCGACCGGAGGTGTTCGGCGAAACAATCGCCAAGCCTCCGCTTGGTCTCACCGATGTAGATCAGCTGGCATCTAGAGCAGCGAATGCAATAGATGAGGTTGGAGGAGATGCAGGTGAACCTCTGTCGCACCTGGAACGACTGCTTGGGTCCTTGAATGGAGTAGAGGGGGGAGGTGAAGGGACAAGTGTTGCATCTCTTGCGGTTGCAAGGGAAAGTACCAGGGGAGGGGGTGGTATGGGAGGGAAGGGAAGAATTGACAAGGGAGTTACGGAGAGAGCGGTCTTTGCGGAAGGCAGACATGGGGGGAGATGGGAAGATGTGGCGAGTGGTGGGGTCACGTTGGAGGTGGCGAAACTGACGGAGGATCACTTGTTGTATGTGACGGCTGGTGGGGTGAAAGGTGAGGACTAGGGGGACTCTGCCCTTGTTGTGAGTGGGGGGATGGGGAGAGAGAGCAGTGTTGCGGGGTATGGCAGAGACCCTGGTGCGAGCCTCATCTATGGTGGAGGAGGGGAACCCCCGTTCCCTGAAGAATGAGGACATTTCAGATGCCCTGGTGTGGAACGCCTCATCCTGGGAGCAGATGCGGCGTAGACGGAGGAATTGGGAGTGGGGGATGGAGTCCTTACAGGAAGCAGGGTGGGAAGAAGTGTAGTCCAGATAGCCATGGGAGTCGGTAGGTTTGTAGTGGATGTCGGTAAGGAGTCTAAGTATGTCGGTAAGGAGTTACTCAGCATGTTGTGTCTATCTTTGCCTCAGGCGGTCTGGGCACCTAGCTCTGGAATTCCCTCTTGTCATCTCCTTGTCTTTCTTCAAGTCTACAGCATAAAATCTACGTGGCCAGCAAGATATTGGCTACCTGCTCTAATATCTCTTTATATGGCTGGGGTTGGATGTCGACGCTCCGGTAAAGCAATAAAGGGATATTAGTTTAAACGCGCAAAATCAGAGTAAGCAGTCATTGCTATCAATAGCATCAATAAAAAAAATAGTTGCTACGGAAACAGGGTCAATAGCATTGGGAGTAACAACTGAGTTGATGAAATTGCACACGTCGCGAGAAAAGATGTTGAACGAACACAGGGACAGACAAATCCCCACAGAGCGACACACTGTGTGATCTCACTCTATCACCGCGGTCCATGTATTTCAGGGGAAGCGGATTGCATTTTTTCTTGTAAGGTACACGGATTCAAATATTAGGTGCAGCTCGCCACTCAGTGCCAAAAATGTCCGAGAGGCAGAGATTTACTTTTACAGATCACGATTGCTTTTCTTTCCTCAGCCGCCAACGCAGAAGGAGTTTAATGAATATTATCTCATTACCTGTGTGTGTGTGTGTGTGTGAAGAAATCACTTTCTATTTCAGGAGCAGAGAAATGGGAAATTAAAGTTGTGACCGGGGAACTGTCTGGGCGGCGGGTGGAGGAGGAGGAGGAGGAGGAGGAGGAGGAGGAGGAGGAGGAGGAGGAGGAGGAGGAGGAGGAGGAGGATTGTGGGGTGTTTGCAAAAGGAGGAGGTTGCTCGCAGGATGCGCCGCCCCTCTTTGCCTTCTCCACATTGGAGCTGCCTTGTTGGGAGGGTCGCGGTGAGAGTGGTGGCAGGCAGTGGCTGCGGGCGGCGGGCAGCAGCAGCAGAGAGCCGGGCGCTCCCTCGGCGACACCGTGTTTGTGTGTGTATATATGGGGACAACGGGACAACGCTGACAATGGACAACATCCACCGATAGACAGCTCGTCCCCCCCGAGCGGAACGGACAACAATCGAGCACAATGGACGAACAATCGAGGTCGTCCCCGAGCAGAACGGAGAACAAACGCGCTCGTTCCTGAGCTGAACGGGCAGCAACCGCGTTCGCTCCACACACTGGAATGGTGCAGGGCGCCGTGTTCGCTTTGCGCACTCGGCAACAGGCGGAGACAATGGAGATACAGCAGATGTGAGTGTGTGTGTGTGTCTGTCTGTCTGTGTCTGTCTGTCTGTGTCTGTCTGTCTGTGTCTGTCTGTCTGTCTGTCGCTCCGCTCCGCCGCTGCAGCCGGGATAGGAGGACCTCGGCTTGCAACAGGTGGCTTCTCCAGCCCGGAGGGAGGGAGGGAGGGAGGGAGGGAGGGGGGTAACCCCGGTCACGACCGAGGGGAGAGGTTGGCGTGTGGACTCTGGCTGCGAAGAAAGGAGCCCTTTTAAATGCGATGACCCAGAGAGGGGAGGGGAGATTGGGGAAGTGCAAGTTGGTTGAGCATCACACAATGGGATCGCCAAAGCCAGGATTTAGAAAATGCTGTGTTAAACGTATGTAGGAAAGTAAAACCAAGTGAACCAAGGGCTTGTAAATTCCACTGGAAATTGGTGATTTGTGACTGGTCGGGTTGGGGAAACCTCCATTGATGTATAGCCGCTGTTGCTATGGTGAGCAGTTATATTGCACATGCACACCTCTGTTTCTTTCATACAGTATTTGCGGATGAAGAATTGCAATCTTGGTCAAGTGTGGGAGATATTTGTTTTAAAATAAAACATATAACACGGTTCACAAGAGAGAAACATTGACGTTTGTAAAAAGGCACACCTTTATTGGCAGTCATGCAGTGCGTTTTACAATTGTGTTTCAAACAACACTTGATAATGTTTAAAAATCTGATGCAATTCTGAACCTTCGCCATGAATTTCAGTATGATTTGATCATATCGTCTTTTTGAGCCACGAGCGAAAGAAACACGTGTATAACATGAACTTTGAGGAATTGATGGAAGCAAGTAGTTTGACTAATTGTGATAAACCTGCCAGACTATTGACATCATTATCTCAATTGGATGATTTGTGTTTCCCTGTACCATGTTGCACACTTCATATGATAGCAAATTGCTTTACCATCTGAATATCTGGCTGTCTTGTGGAATAAACGTAGGATTGTGGTTAAAATATTGCATGCATTCAGACACAGTTGGGTGATGACCTGACTTTGATCTCTGAATTGAGTCGCCTGATCCTGCCCACCATTGTTGGAGTGGGGAGAATGTGGATGATTTATTGGTGTGCGATCTTCACTTAAGGGCAAATCTATAGTTTCTATTCCGAACACTGGCCCTTTTAACCTTGGATGGAAGTACTTGTGTGAATATTTATTGATAGCATGCTGTCTTGCATTCCTTGTCAGCATCAGCATCCTCCTCCTCCTGAGGTCCAGTGATCTGCCAACACTCATCCGTCAGGCTCCATTTTATCCCCCCCCCCCCAAAATGATTATGTCATATCTTGATTAAATTGGAGGAAAGCAATAAATAGAATTCTGAATATATAATTTTTTTAATTCTTCCGCATTTTAGAGATATCTTGCGCTTTAAAATTGTTTTCTAATTCTTACTTGGATGTCAGTTCAGATTTTTTTTTTTTTTTTTAATTTTTATTTTATTAGAAGTAAGTACAATTGTATACAATCATATTTTCATAATACCTTTCTTGTACAGCTTCTTATTTAAATTTTTTTTTGAAATAAAGAAGAAAAAGAAAAAAGTTAGATAATGAAAAATAGAAAAATGTGAGATATATAGTGTGTGAAAAAGAAAAATAAAGAATGAAATAAGAAAGTTGAGACATAGAAAATAGAAGAGAGAGAATAAAAGAAAAGATGAGAAGAAAAGAAAATAGAAGGAGATCATTTATAATCTTGACCATCCGCAGTCACGGATTAGCTTTTACACCTGTTTTGCACCATACGTTTCCAAAAAGACGACAAATGGAGACCAACTCGTTATGAATTGGTCAAATTTATCTATTAGGAGGAATCACATTTCCTCAAGATGTGCGGTATCCAACATACTTGCAATCCACATTTTGAGCGTTGGTATTGGTGTATTTTTCCAAAATTTCAATATTAATTTTTTTGCTATTAAACCATAATTAAAAATTGACTTTTGAGATGAGCTCAATTTGTTCCCGTCTTCCATTACCCCAAATATAATCAATTCATTATTGGGTTCCATTTTTGTCTTAAATAGTTTTGTAAATATTTCGAAAATATCACTCCAAAATCCAGTCAGTTCAGATTTTAAGGGGATGAATTTTGGTTTAGCATCTTCAGTTTTATTGGCTGCAATTTGTGCATACTCAGTCACATTTTGTGCAAAATCAGTCACATTTTGTGTTTCCCAATCCTTCTCTCCAGAGATGCTGCCTGTCCCGCTGAGTTACTCCAGCATTTTGTGTCTATCTTCAGTTTAAACCAGCATCTGCAGTTCCTTCCTACACATTTTGAGTTCATATTGTATAAACCGCTGACGGTGAAATGATTTCACCTCCCATAAGGGGATTTAGGATGTGGATCTGTGTGTCTGCATGGCTCTCCATGAGCTTGCCAATAATGTTGGCTTAATTGCGGGAAGAATTTAAACACTGAATATCTGACTGTTTTCATTCTTCCCTCACACCGTGGTTGCTAGTTAGTGCCTTAACACCGCACTATTTTCCGTGCCATCTCTTTAAGATCAAATAATTGAAAAGTACAGGTTGCATATCAAACATGTAATCATTCTGAAGAAGGGCCTCGACCCGAAATGTCACCCATTCCTTCTCTCCGCAGATGCTGCCTGTCCCGCTGAGTTGCTCCAACATTTTGTGCCTATCTTCGGTGTAAACCAGGATCTACAGTTCCTTCCTACACATATCATCATTCTTTCTGCTTGGCCAGGAGCTATTCCATTACACGTCATTGGGAACCGTTTTTACGTTGTAGGTTTGACTGCTGAAGGGTATTTAAGATGCTATTCATTTACTATGAATTGATTTTGGATACAGATTGATATCAAAGTATTTTGGTTTTGAAACTGGATCCCAACGTGACTTGCAATAACCTACGGCAAGGATATTTTAAGTGCATCCCTGTTACATAGATCTGGACCACTATGGCTATGTATTGGATTCAATTGAGTAATTGTGCTATATTGTAATTCATAAAACCATTGGGCTTATAGTACACTAATTTAATTCTTTCTGCAGTTATCCCACTTGCTATTTCAAACTGTTACGTGCGTAGCGTAGAACTGGAGTAAATACAATGCCTCGTAATTGCAAGACCCAGGTGGCAAGAAAACGTTGGTAACTTGGCTGGGCATAGGTTTTGAGGATACTTTACTTTACTAATATGCTGGTAGTCAAGCATTAATTCAATTTTAGTGAGGAATGCTCACTGGAACCATTTGTATGCAGAGGAACAACCCTCTGCCACTCTCCTCCGCCTAGCAGAGCTGGTCCTTACTCTTAACAACTTCTCCCTTGACTCCTCCCACTTCCTCCAAATCCAAGGCATTTGTATGGGCCCCAGCTATGCCGGTGTCTTTGAAGGGTACGTCGAACAATCACTGTTCCAGGCCTTATCACCAAATCCTGCCTCCGCTACATTGACGACCGCATCGGTGCTACCTCCTGCACACATGCAGAATGCATCGACTTCACAACTAATTTCCATCCTGCACTCAAATTCACTTGCACCATCCCCGGCATCTCCCTACCTTTTCTTTATCTCACCGTCTCCATCACAGGAGATAGACTATCAACTGACATCTATTTATAAACATACTGACTCCCACAGCTGTCTGGACTACACTTCTTCCCACCTTGCTTCCTGCAAAGACTCCATCCTCTCAATTCCTCCACCCAATTCCTCCTACGTCGCATCTGCGCCCAGGATGAGGTGTTCTGTACCTAGATCATCGGAGATGTCCTCATTCTTTAGGGAATGGGGGTTCCCCTCTCCCATCATAGATGAGGCCCTTACAAGGGTCTCCTCAATATCCCGCAGTTCCACTCTTGCTCCCCCCCCAGTCGCAACAGGGACAGAGTCCCCCTTGTCCTCAGCTTCCACCCCATCAGCCGTCGCATATAATCCTCCGACATTTTCGCCACCTCCAATGGGATCCCACCACTAGCCACATCTTCCCATCTCCACCCCTTTTTGCTTTCCGCAGAGACCGTTCCCTCCGCAACTCCCTGGTTAACTCGTCCCGTCTGACACAAACCACCCCCTCCCCAGGTACTTTCCCCTGCAACCGCAGGAGATGCAACACCTGTTCCTATACCTCCTCCCTCGACTCCATCCAAGGACCCCGACAGTCTTTTCAGATGAGGCAGAGGTTCACTTGCACCTCCTCCAAACCTCATCTACTGTACACGTGGTTCCAGGTGTGGATTCCTATAGATCGATGAGACCAAGCGCAGGCTCGACCATCGTTTTCGCTGAACACCTCCGCTCAGTCTGCCTAAATGTACCTGATCTCCCGGTTACTAAACACTTTAACTCCCCCTCCCATTCCCACACTGACCTTTCTGTCCTGAGCCCAGAGCAAATTGAAGGAACAACACCTCGTATTTCGCTTGGGCAGCTTACACCCCAGCGGCTATGAATATTGAACTTCAGGTAACCCTTGCTTTCCTCTCTCTCAGTCCCTTCCCCTTCTTAGATCTCCGACCAGTCCAAATGTTCCCCTGGTTAAATTTATCTCTATGCTTCGCTGTCACCTTCTCCCAGTTGACAATGATTACATTTTCCTTGAGTTTCGTCCCTTTCGACGTCTCGTTTTCACACCTTACACTTCCTTATCTCTGTTTCTCCCTCTCCCCTGACCCTCTGTCTGAAGAATGGTCATGACCCGAAACATCATCCATTCCTTCTCTCCAGAGATGCTGCCTGTCCCGCTGAGTTGCTCCAGCTTTGTACGTCACTCCCATAGATGAACTGCATCTTCAGATAAATATATATAAGACTTAGTAGGTAAGGACTGAAGGAGGGATCATTAGGTTTTGTTTCCTAAAAGAGAGTTTGAAATCTTAAATACAATCCAATTGTCAAATTTGAACATTTTCCTATGTTAATGTAATTCTGAGAAATATTAAAATAAATTATTGGTGTATTATTAGTTTGACAGTGACACGATTAGTAGAGCTGTGGCCTCAGCATTATAAAACGAATAGGTTCATTCCTGAGTAGGAACAAGGAACTGCACAAGCTGGTTTATATAAAGTGCTGGAGTAACATCAGCGGGTCATGGGCGGCGCAGCATTAGCGTTGCTGCCTTATAGCGCCAGAGACCTGGGTTTAATCCTGACTACGGGTGCCGTCTGTACGGAGTTTGGATGTTCTCCCTGTGACCGTGTTGGTTTTCTCCGAGATCTTCGGTGTCCTCCCACACCCCAAAGACATACAGTTATGTCGGTTAATTGGCTTGGTGTATGTGTAAATTGTCCCTACTGTGAGTAGGATAGTGGTAATGTGCGGGGATCACTGGTTGGCACGGACTCGGTGGGCCAAAGGACATGTTTCTGTGCTGTATCTCTAAAGTGTAAAGTCAGGCAGCCTCGCTGGAGAACATGGATAGGTGATGTCCCTGGTCAGGACTCTTCTTCAGACTGATTGTAAGGAGGGTGTGGGGGTGGGGGGGGGGGGGGGGAATAAAGCAGGGTCAGCACAAAGCTTGGCAGGTAATAAGTTGATACAGGTGGTGGTGGGGGAGGGGGGGGGGGGTTGATAGGCAGATGGTGGATGAAGGCCAGAGCTAAAAAGACGGGTAAGACAAATAATTATTGAAGAGTTGCTAGAGGAAGGAATGGAAGGGGACGAGAGGGAAATATGGAAAGGGGGAAGAGAGAGAAGGAAGAGGGGGAGGGTTTTGGGGAATTTGGTGCTCATACATTGGGTTTTGTGGAAAGTGAGATGTTGATCCTCCATTTTAAGTGTGACCTCACTCTTGCCTAGGACAGCAAGGTCGGTATGGGAATGGGAAGAGGAGTTTAAATGGTTAGCAACCGGGAGATCCAGCTGGCCTTTAGCGAACTGGTTGCCGAGTCTGCTCTTCGTCTCACCCATGCACAAGAGCCCACATTGGGAACCGGATGTAGTAGATGAGGTTTGATAAGATGCATGTTAACCTCTGTTTCACCAGGGACCCCTGGATAGAGGTGAGGGAGGAGGTATAGGGACTGGTGTTGCATCTTTCTCCAGTTGCTGGGGAAAGTATTTCGGAGGGGGTGGGAAGGGATGAGTGGACCGAGGTGTTGCGGAGGGAATGGTCTGTTGAAGGAGGAGATGGAAGATGTCACTGGTGGTGGGATCACGTTGGATGTGACGGAAATGTCACGGGTGATGTGTTGGATGCAGAGGCTGGGCGGGGGTGAAAGGTGAGGTTCAGGGGAACTCTTGCTCCATCTGGTGTGGGAGGAGGAGTGAGGGCAGCACTCTGAGACACGTGGGAGAGGTATCCAACGATGACAGCAAGGGATGGAAAATGTTCAAACTTGACCTTGGGTGCTGTCTCTGTGGAGTTCTCATTCTCCCTGTGTGTTTATTGCCAGGTGTTTCTGACTTCCTTGCCAAATGTAGTGAGATAACAAATGGGATTAATGTAAAAATGGCTAGTTGATAGTAAGTGCAGGAACTCTGTGGGCTCAAAGGGCCTGCTGTTGTGCTATATTTCTTCATGACTCTGGAGTTTGCTCCCCCACCGACCCCCTCCACCCCTATCTCCCCCCCCCTCGCCATCCTCCCCCCCCTCCGTTCTCAGTGTACCAGTGGTCACGGTTTAATGACACCCATGTTTTTTCAACTCCCAGTAAAACGCAATCAATTGGCGAGTGATGATATTGCATCGTGATTCAATGTTTTGCTTGAAATATTCTTTCTCCTTTTGGCGGCTTGGGGATTTATCGTGTAGATTCCCACATTTATACTTGAGTTGATGTATTTGCATTCAGATATGAGTAATTTTTTAACAGATCTCGCATCTGTTTCAGAAGGGTTGTATGCTCCAACCCACTCCATGACTTGGATTTTCAATGTAACGTGGAGTTCTTCACTGGTTGCCAACCTTTTTTGGTTTGGGATGTTAAACCGAGGCTTGGTTTGAATCAATGTTTATGTAGAAATAATTTGGTTATGTTGGAAGGAACTGCAGATGCTGGTTGAAACCGAAGATAGACACAAAATGCTGGAGGAACTCAGCGGGACAGGCAGCATCTCTGGAGAGAAGGAATGGGTGACATTTCGGGTCGAGACCCTTCTTCAGACTGATGTCAGGGGAGAGGGAGATACTTAGATAAGGAAGTGTAAGATGTGAAAATCGGACAAAGGTAAAGCAGATCAAGGAACATTTAGAATAGATCATTGTTAGCTAGGAGAAGGTAACTACAGCAAAGCAAACAGATAAAATGTAGTTGGAGACAGTAAGACTGGTCGGAGAACTGGGAAGGGGGTGGGAGAGAGAGGGAAAGCCAGGGTTACTTGAAGTTAGAGAAGTCAATGTTCATACCGCTGGGGTGTAAGCTGCCCAAGCAAAATATGAGGTGCTGTTCCCCAAATTTGCGCTGGGTCTTACTCTGACAATGGAGGAGGCCCAGGACTGAAAGGTCAGTGTGGGAATGGGAGGGGAGTTAAAGTGCTGAGCAACCGGGAGATCAGGTAGGTTTAGGCGGACTGAGCGGAGGTGTTCAGCGAAACGATCGCCAAGCCTGTGCTAGTCGTCACCAATAAAAAAAGAGTCCACACCTGGAACAGCGGATACAGTAGATGAGGTTGGAGGAGGTGCAAGTGAACCTCTGCCTCACCTGGACGGAGTCAAGGGGGGAGGTCAAGGGACAGGCGGTTGCAGGGGAAAGTACCTGGGGAGGGGGTGGTTTGGTGGGAAGGGACGAGTTGACCAGGGAGTTTCGGATGAAACGGTCTCTGCGGAAAGCAGAAAGTGGTGGAGATGGGAACATAATTTAATATTTGGGATGGAATTAATTAGGACCAAGTAAAAGTTGCCTCCTCCCCCCCCCACCCCCTCACACGCACACATACACAACCCTCCACATACCTTGAAATTGGCATCAAAATAATGCAAGAATGAATTGTTTGTCACCTGTTAATCATGACAGAAATAGTTGAGGCTGGTGCAAGAGTTCAAGTTCAAGAGAGTTTATTGTCATGTGTCTCTGATAGGACAATGAAATTCTTGCTTTGCTTCAGCACAACAGAATATAGTAGGCATGAATACAGAACAGATCAGTGTGTCCATATACCATTATATAAATATATACACACATGAATAAATAAACGGATAAAGTGCAAAGAAACAGATTATGGGCTATTAATGTTCAGAGTTTTATCCGAGCCGAGTTTAATAGCCTGATGGCTGTGGGGAGGTAGGTATTCCTGAACCTGGTCGTTGCAGTCTTCAGGCTCCTGTACCTTCTACCTGAAGGTAGCGGGGAGATGAGTGTATGGCCCGGATGTTGTGGGTCCTTGATGATGCTGCCAGCCTTTTTGAGGCAGCGACTGTGATAGATCCCCTCGATGGAAGGGAGGTCAGAGCCGATGATGGACTGGGCAAGATATATTCAGGTAAAGGTGAAACGTAATTGCTAATTAAAAACTGACCTGTCACTTAGCACTTAGCAAAAATCTTTGCAGCATCTTTAAATTGTCTGTCTGTTTGAAGTGTAAAAACATGTTCTTTTTCATTCCCTTTTCAACTAAATCATTTTCATATGAGATTTAAATTAACTTCCTTTAACTCGGATGCCGCAGATTCTCTGAAAGGTGGATGAATATGGATCATGTACCTCATGAATGCATGAGGTCAGTTCATGGAAAAAACAACAATTGTGGGAGCTATTTCTTCACCAATGCTTCCCGATTGTTTCCAGCATTCACCACTTTATATTTCGATTTGCAGCTTCTAAAGTTTTGTTTTTCCCTTTTTCATTGGTCAAATTCCACATCATTACATAAGGATGGTGTAATCTATCTGAGAGATGTAATTCAATGCCTGCAGCGTATGTCTTAGTTTTCCTTCACTGATATTTCCTTTGATAAAATAAAGTGCATTCTGCAGAATATGTGGGAGGAGATATGTCTGACTTGATGTTCATTAGAACTCTGACTAGTTCTTTATTTCACAAACTGATTTACTGTATTTTTTATTATGGCAAGTACAAACGGTTTTGCATTGGCAATCATTTCTTGCTCATCTGTAATTCTGGATGTTCTACTCGATATACCCTAGTGTGGGCAGTTTGGACAGTGTGGGATGCTTGTAAAGTGACATAAGTGAGAGTACATCCATTTGCAAGCTGAATATTTGAATTGGCCACTTCTAATATGCGTGTTACGAGAGAGTTTAAAGTTTTCACATTGTTGCCTCACTTCTCACATAGATAAATGACCATGTGGAAGTGAGCCAAATTATTAAAGACCTATCAAAGTTCCACAAAAACACTGAAAGTATTTCAGTTTAGTTTATTGTCACGCGCACCGAGGTTCAGTGAAAAGCTGAAGATAGACACAAAATTCTGGAGTAACTCAGCGGGACGGGCAGCCTCTCTGGAGAGAAGGAAAGGGTGACGTTTTGGGTCGAGGCCATTCTTCAGACTGATCAGTATCTGCATCTGCAGTTCCTTCCTACAGTGTAAAGCCTTTTGTTGCATGCTAACCAGTCAGCAGAAAGACAATACACAGGGCTCTCGCTTAACTTTTTTCCCCAGTTGCCAGACGGGCAACCTTGGCAGCTTTTTAGGTTGCCAAATGACAGTTTGGGTAGTCATTTAAGATGGCTTGCATGACGCGTGCGATAATGTGCTCGGACGAAGTGCGTAGTTACCAGTCGGAATTATACTCAATGAAGCATTCACATATTATTTCTGCTTCAAATAAAGTCACAAACTAAACATATTCACCAATCAAGACATGATATATCCCACAATGACATGCAGCAGAATTATAAGACAATATCTCAACTCTTTTTACACATTGCAATTAATGCAATTTATATTAGTTCTTTCCACTTCCAAACTAAAATGTGGTTGGATTATTCAGCGTATGATCAACCTGTGTCAATAAATCCTGGACCATGGTAACATATATACTTAACCATGCACACTACAGATTGATGCAAACATATTTTCTGTGAAGGACCGAAAATTACCATAACATGGCCATAGCATGGGTCGTTATTGCTATTGGTACAGAAACACTCTCGCTTCCCACATAATTTATCCACAACTAAATATACAGGTTGCAAGGAAATTTTTATAGGCATTTTATGATAATAGGTGTTAAAACCGACTATACCCATCTGATAGGTTAAACACTAACTGACAAGAGATGGCCAAAAGACATAACTGCAGCAAATGTTCTTTTGGTAATATATTTAAAGGTGTCAAGACGCCACATTACCAGACATTCAGGTCAGATGTACGTGTTGTGAACAGCAATGAAGATACCCAGTTTGTAAGCACCAGATTTAAAAAAATGTATAGATAAACGCTGTTTCCATCATTCCCACTTCAGAATTAATGTTAACATTTCAACTGAAATATCTCCTGACCAAATTTGTGATGGATATGATCGACTGTAGAAGTAAAACCTGGATAAATCCAACGTATAGTTGTGGATATTGCTCATTAAATAACTACAGTACTGATACTCCATATTAAGAGCATTGATTTGCGTTAAAATGAATTCTGTAATAACGTGTCAACGGCAGCAGTGACAATCGAACACTGCAGTTTTAATGTTTCAAGTGTTCACAATTTAATTAATCCATCTTTATGGATTAAAACAAATAATAACATTGGGAATTAAAACACATTTGATTGCATTCCGTTATCAAACATAGTCAATGTTCGCTCTGAAGTCATTTCCAGCACAATAGGGTCAGGGAGGTGGGGGGGGTGTGAATCGGTGTGGGGTGGATAGATGGCGGGGGTGGGGGGTTAGAAGGCAGTCTGTGCAGAATGGATGGATTGAGGCGGGTGAATTAGTACGTGTTGGTTGGAGTAGGTAAAATTGTGAGGGGAGAGCACGGGGGATGTCAATGGTGGTGAATGGAGGGGTTCAGTACGGGATGGATGGGGGTAGTCAAAAGTGCTGGAGAAACTCAGCTGGTGAGGCAGCATCTATGGAGCGAAGGAAATACGCAACGTTTCGGGTCGAGACCCTTCTTCAGACTGTTCCCCTGATTCTTCTTGAATGGGAGGATCAGTACAGGATGGATGGGGGGGGGGAGATCAGCGCAGGATGAATGGGGGGAGGTGGGTCAGTACAGTGTGGATCAGAGGGTCTGTGCAGGATGAATGGGGGATCACTACAGGATGAATGAGGGGAAGGTGCAGGGTAAATGGAGGGTGGGTCAGTACGGGATGAATGCGTGGATTAGTACAGGATGGATGGGGGATCAGTACAGGATGGATGGAGGAGAAGTGCAGGATGGATGGAGGGGGGAGGGGTGGCAGGAGAATCAATACAAGGTGGATAGGGTGATCAGCGCAGGATGAATAGATGGGGGGGGTAGATATGGAGGGGAGCACAGGGGATGTCAGTGAGGACTGAATAGAGGCGGGAATGGGGATCAGTGCGGGATGGAGAGGAGGGGTCCCAGGATTAAGGGAGCGGGTGGAGGGGGTGTACAAGAGAGAGAGAGAGGGGAGGCGAGGTGGGAAGGTCAGCGCTCCTCGGACAACATCTCCGCGCTGCCTTGGCCGTTGGGATTTCCTCGCCACCGCCCCCCTCCTCCGCCAGCCAACAGCAAGGTGCAGCTCAAAGATCCTATAGCTATAGGATCTTTGGTGCAGCTGCTTCAGAAGGGTCGGAGCGAATGACGGGCCCCGCACAGTGGCAGCAGCGGCCGCGACAGAGGCTCCATCTCCTCCTCCTCCCTGATAGCGGCCGCTGCTTGCAAATCCGCTAACGGTGCTTTCAAAACAAACCCTCCCGCATGCCGAGGCCTCCTCCTCCCTCCCTGCCTCGGCGTCCTCCCTCCCTCCCTGCCTGCCTCGGCGTGCGGGAGGGTTTGTTTTGAAAGCGGCGTTAGCGGATTTGCAAGCAGCGGCCCTTATCAGGGCGGGGTGCGGGAGGAGGAGGCGGTGGAGCCGCAGTCGCAGCCGCTGCTGCCGCTGTTCGGGGCCCGTCATTCGCTCCAACCCTTCGTCACACCGCATCTAGTATCTTTGCCCCGCACGACAGCCGTCGCCGACACGAAACGTCGCGTTCCTTTACTCCAGAGATGCTGCCTGACCCGCGGAGTTACTCCAGTTTTTTGTGTCTATCTTCGGTATAAACCAAGTTGCCAAGCCGGGCAAAATGACTTGCCATTTAGGTTGCCCGGCGGCACTTTGGGTGGTCAGTGGCACCCGGGGAACCGCTAATTTCGAGCCCTGAATACATGATTGCAATCGATCCATTTACAGTGTATAGATATATGATAAAGGGCCTGTCCCACTTACGTGTCCTTGGCACGCAAATTAAGCGACCTGGTCATCGAGTTGAGGCGCACGGGCATCGTATGGCCGCGCGGGGCCGGTCCCACTGAGAAGCGCGGAAGGGTACGGAGTTGTGCGCGACATCGTGCGGGGCTCCAAAATTTTTGTGGCGAACGAAATCTTCGCGTGCCAACGGCCTGTCTCGTAACTGACGGCCAAAGTGGGACAGGCCAAGACCCTGGCGCGACGCAACATCTCACCTCCAACAACAGCAGAAGCAGGCAAACGATCGCCGAACTCGGCCTGGGGCTCACGGCTGTTGCGGTCCGGATCCGCCCCCACTTCTACTCCCAGAGCGGGGCCAAGAAAATTGAAGATGGACACAAAATGCTGGAGTAACTCAGCGGGACCGGCAGCATCTCTGGAGAGAAGCAATGGGTGACGTTTCGGGTCAAGACCCTTCTTTCAGACTGAAGAAGAGTCTAGACACGAAACGTCACCCATTGCTTCTCTCCAGGGATGCTGCCGGTCCCGCTGAGTTACTCCTGCATTTTGTGTCCATCTTCAAATGACGTCACGCGCTCCAGACGGCTGTGCGGGAGCATGAAATCGCGTGCGACATTCGCGGGACTGTCGCGCCTCAACGTGACCACGAGGTCGCGTAATTAGCATGCCAAGGACACGTAAGTGGGACAGGGGCTTTAGGGAATAACGTTTAGTGCAAGGTAAAGCCAGCAAAGTCCGATCACGGATAGTTCGAGGGTCACCAAAGCAGTAGATAGTAGTTCAGCACTGCTCTCTGGTTGTGGTAGGATGATGATTCAGTTCCCTGATTTAGTTGCAGGACAATTTGCAGTGAAAATAGCAATTATTTACAAAGCAAGTGTGAATATGCTGCAAAATATTCTTCATTTTCTAAAACTAAAGCCAAATACATCAATTGTAATATTTTGATCTTAAAAGCTTGCATATACTTGGCAGGTCAAGTGGTATCTGTAGAGATTGAATTATTTCAACTGAGTGCCATTTCAAGCTGAAGAGGAAACAAGTTTGTGGTTGTAACCAAAGAAACTAGAGCGGAGCAAGATAGACCATTCCTGCAAAATCCAATGGGCCTACGTGTAGTACACAACGGAGCGTAACTTCTGCCATTTCAGTAAACCCGACCCTATCTTTGACCCGATCCAACTTCATTTCAGTTAAAACGGCACATACCTTGTACAGGGAGGAACTGCAGATGCTGGTTTAAACCGAAGACAGACAAAAAGCTGGAGTAAATCAACAGATCAGGCAGCATCTCTGGAGAAAAGGAATAGGTGATATTTCCGGTCTACTTTTTCGATAGCTGCCATGACCCGTTTGATGTCATCCTTCACCCTGCTCCTGGTCTCGGCCCGCACCGATCTGCCGGACATGCTGTGTGTGTGTGTGTGTTTGTTTGGCGGAGTCTGAGGGGAGAAGCGCCGGCACCAAGAGGAGCGAACGCGGGGATTAGACGGACGAAAGCAACAATCATAGAGCGGAATAGGTGACATTTTGGGTCGAGACCCTTCTTCAGACTGACCGTTAAGGGAAAGGGAAATGGGAGACATAGGCATACCTTCCATTCATTTGTCCTTAGTACCGTCTATATCTCTTGTTCCTCTTTCCCTGACTCAGTCTGAAGAAGGGTCTCGACCCGAAATGTCACCTATTCGGCGCTATGATCATTGCTTTCGTCCGTCTGTCCGCGCATTCGCTCGCTCCTTGCTGCCGGTGCATCTCCACGCACACACGCACACACACACGCACGCACACACACACACACACACACACACACACACACACACACACACACACACCACACACACACACACACACACACACACAGAAACACACACACACAGAGACACACACACACAGACACACACACACACCACAGAGAGAGAGAGGCCGAGAGCAGAGCAGGGCGAAGGATGACATCAAACGGGTCATGGCAGCTATCGAAAAGTACAGAAATGGTAAGGGGGAAATTATTTTTTAAAAAAACACCCGAACTAAATGGATGTTTAACCAAAAAAGGGGGGGGGGGCGGCGATCGCTCTGTGTCCTTGTCGGAGGGAAGGGGGGGTGGAGGATGGCTTGAGTGGGTGCAGGATTTTCTGGAGCTCCTTCCTAATGGCAATATTTTCTATGTTCAAAGTTAAGAAGGAAGGTTAGGCAGGAATATCAAAATGATCACCTGCAGCTGAGAGAAAAAAAAGATGATTTGTGTGGTATTTGGTAAAATAATAGCAATACGAATACGCCATGACCAAAGCAAAGATACTAGAGCGGAGATGGAAGCCGGTTACGGAAATGACGGTAAAGATTACCAATGACCTACTACGGCTTTTTTGTCGAGTGGGCTATCTTGCTCCGCTCTAGTATCTTTGGTTGTAATAGTTTCAGCAGTACAGACATAGCGATGAGAAGTATGGAACGTAAGACTGGAAGAAACTCAGCCTGTCAAGCAGAATCTGTGGAAAGAGAAGCCGATGAATGCTTTGGATCAATGACCTTCCTTGCAACTGGGGCAAGAATGGCAGGTTTACAAGGTTCAAAATGGAGTTGGGGGAGAGGAGGGAGTTGTAGGGCAAAAAGGCTACATGTTGGTTGGTTAGCACTGATCAGGTGATGAAGAGCATGGCAATTGCCAGTGAGGCATTGCAAAGAAACAGGGTTGGAAAAGGACAACTGCATGATAATGGGAAATGTTGGAAGAGCAATTTACCCGCAGTTGGGGAAATTTGCGCTTCATTCCAAAAATCGCAAGGTTCCTCAAATGGAACATAAGGTTGGTTGTAATTCGAGTTGGGCCTGAATATCGCACTGGAGGAGCCACCGAGAGAACGAGGGTAGGATTGTGCATTTGAGTGGCGTGCCGGTGGAAGCACAGGATCACCCTGCAGTTTGAGCGCTGTGTTCCACGGAGTAATCATCCTATCTGTGTTTGGCTGAAGAAGGGTCTCGACCTGAAACATCACCCATTCCTTCTCTCCAGAGATACTGCCTGTCCCGCTGAGTTACGCCAGCATTTTGTGTCTATCTTCAGTTTAAACCAGCATCTGCAGTTCCTTTCTACACATTTCAGGAGATATCTTTGCCTCCAAACTTGCTTATGTTTACAGCTCATTCTCCATCTCAGAGTAAGGGTTGAAATCTTTTTCTGAGAGATGATAAATGTATTTCATGTTGAAGAAATTGGATTGCGGCTTTTATGGTGGTGATGTTACTGGGCTGGTATTCAGAGGCCTCATCTGGGCCCACTGTGATGTCTGAGGAATTCAAATACTGTCAATTAACAGGGTTGGAACAAAAAAACTGGCATTATTAATGGTGACAGTGAAATTCCCAACTGAGCAAAAGACCACTGGGTTTATTAATCTAAAATGCATACCTCCAGATTCAGGGACAGTATCTTCCCAGCTGTAATCAGGCAACTGAATCATCCTAGCACAACTAGAGAGCAATCCTGAACAACTATCTACCTCTTTGGAGACCCTTGGACTATCTTTGATCGCACTTTGCTGGCTTTACCTTGCACTAAACATTATTCCCTATCATGTATCTATACCCTGTAAGTGGCTCGATTGTAATCCAGTATTGTCTTTCTGGTAGACAAAAATGGTGGAGAAACTCAGCGGGTGAGGCAGCATCTATGGAGCGAAGGAATAGGTGATGTTTCGGGTCGAGACCCCTCTTCAGTCTGAACGTCACCTATTTCCTTCGCTCCATCGATGCTGCCTCACCCGCTGAGTTTCTCCAGCATTTTTGTCTACCTTTGATTTCTCCAGCATCTGCGGTTCTTTCTTAAACATTGTCTTTCCGGTGACTGGTTAGCACGCAACAAAAAGCTTTTCACTGTACCTCGATACACATGACAATAAACTAAACTGAACTGAAACTATTTGGATACGGAGATGCACCCTTTTTAATTGGTATAAAGTTTCTTCAAACCCACAACAATGGCATTTATCCTTGTTTGCCCACTGAAATGACCTGCAGCTCAGAGGCAGTAAATGCAGGTCTTTATGGTGATACTGTCTATTTTGGTTTGTTATTCTCTTACATGATGCAAGCTGTTTCTCATATTGCGAGTACTAAAGTGGGAAAAAGTATGTCCCCTAACAAGATTGGTTACGAAGCTTCTCGTACCATTTTGCTACAAAGATGTCTTAGATAACAATCAGGATTCCACCAAGATAACGCTGACCATAAAGTGTGGAAACAGGCCCTTCGGCCCAACTTGTCACACCGACCAACATGTCCCATCTACATTAGTCCCTTCTGCCTGCGTTTGGCCTACAACACATCTAAACCTGTCCTATCCATGTACTTGTCCAAATGTTTCTAAAGAGTTATGATACTATCTCCTCCCGGCAGCTCTTTCCATATACCCATCACCCCCTGTGTGAAAAAGTTACTTCTCAGATTCCAATTAAATCTTTCCCCCTCACCTTAAAGCTATATCCTTTGGTTCTTGATTCCCCTACTCTGGGCAAGGGACTGGGCGTCCATCCGATCTATTCATCTCATGATTTTGTATACCTCTATAAGATCACCCCTCATCCTCCTGCACCTCAAGGAATGGAATCCTAGTCTGCATAACCTCTCCCTATAGCTCAGGTAATATCCTTGTAAATCTTCTCTGCACTCTTTCCAGCTTGACAACATCTTTTCTATAACATGGTGCCCAGATTGAACACAATATTCTAAATGCAGCCTCACCAACGTCTTGTATAACTGGAACATGAATTTCCAACTTCTATAGTTAATACTTTGACGGATGAAGGCCAATGTGCCAAAAGCCTTTTTGACCACCCTGTGGTGCCATTTCAAGGAATTATGTACCTGCACTCCTAGATCCCGCTCTAGAGCCCTACTATTCACTGGGTAGATCCTGCCCATGTTAGTGCTCTCAAAATGCAACACCTCACATTTCTCAGTATTAAATTCCATCAACCATTCCTCAGGCTACCAAGAACCTGCTGTAATTTTTGACAACCATCTTCATTATCTACAATACCACTTGCTTTTGTGTAATCGGCAAACTTGCAAATTATGCCATGTACTTTCTCATCCAAATCATTGACAAACAGTTATGGGCCCAACACCAAACCCTGAGGAACACCACTAGTCACAGGCCTCCTTTCCGAAAACCAACCTTCCACCATCACCGTATGCCTCCTTACATGAAGTCAATTTTCTATCCATTCAGCTATCTCTCAATAGATCCCATGCTATCTAACCTTCCAGAGCAGCCTATCATGCCAGAACCTTGTCGAATGCTTTGCTGAAATTCATATATACAACGTCTACTGCTCTGCATTCATTGCAGATCTTTTCTTCAAAGGGAAAATGGTATCTTTGAATATATTTTGAACGTCGACCTGCTTGATCAGTAAGGTTACCACAGATAGCCTGGAATGTGAGGTTACAATTAGATTAGTCACTATCTTATTAAGAGGAGGAGAAAGCCTGAGGGACTAAGTGGTTGCCCCTCTCTGATTTTATATGTTCAGAATCCTAGAGGAAATTGTGAAACATTACAGGTCTTAACTTTAACTAGGCTGCATTTGGAGTATTGTACGCAGCTCTGGTCTCCCATTGCACAAAGAATGTGGAGTTCTGTGAAGTGGGTGCAGAATAGATTTACAGAATGATGTGTGGATTTGAGGGTTTAGCTATAAAGAGATGCTGTACAGACTTGGATTGTTTTCTCTAAAACGCTTGATGTCGTGGGGGCATCTGATTAAAGTATATAAAATTATGAGAGACATTGAATTGGATTGAATTTGAATGGAATACTTTATTGTCACGGGTGACAGTGACATTTTTTGCTTGCATACCCAAGGTATGCAAATAGTCGCCACCTAAAGGGCTCTGACAAAGTTACAAAGTAACCTTTGATCTGCCCCCTCCCCGAAGCCGGGTCCTCCTTTGATCTTCTCCCCCCCCCACCCCCACCCCCCAAATCACAGCGGTTCCCACTTCCCTCCAGGTCCACATTTGTTCTCCCCCTCCCCCCTCACAGCGGTCCCCCCACGCCGGGTTCTCCTTTGTTCCCGGCAGCGCAGCCTCCTTCGACCCAGGCTCATAGATAAGGTGGATGGTGAGAACCTTTTTCCCAGGGTGGAAATGCCAGCTCGGGTGAGGATAGCTTTAAGGTGAGAGGGGTAAAGTTGAAAGGAGGTGTGCAGGGTAAGTATTTTAGATGGGATTGTGGGTTCTGGGAGCCTGCTGACAAGGGGGTGGTGGAAATAGATATGATCATAGCATCTTAGAGGCTTTTGGATAGGCTCCTGGAAGTGCTGGGAATGGAGGGATATGGATCATGTGCAGGCAGATGCTGTGCGGTAGTTTTCTAAGTTCTATGTTCTAAGTTACCTGGACAACAAACAATGTATTCCAAAGCGGACATTTAGGGAGTCAGCAGCTGGCAGGAAGAGGAGTATTTGCAAAGGTAGTTTAATTGCAGGAATGAATGTTGCGTTTCAAGTTTATGTAGTAATTTTAAAAATAAGGGTGATTGTTTTCAGTTTGAAATGTTTTGTGTAACAGATGCCAACACAGACAAGTGTTACTGGGTGTGCATGCACTATGATGGTTGCTTTGTTTGATTACATAGTTGTAAGTGGTGCAATTTGGGCAGAATAGCTTGTAAATGGTTAAGTGTGAAAAGTGTCTGAGGCTTTTCGTCATGGTTTCAGTCGGTCTGAAGAAGGGTCATGACCCGAAACGTCGGCCATTCCTTCTTTTAGAGATGCTGCCTGTCCCGCTGAGTTATCATAGGTTTAAACAAGCATCTGCAGTTCCTTCCTACACATGGTTTGTCTGTGCTCGGGCAGATATGGCAATGGCTTGAGGTGAAAGTAGCGGTCCTGGTTCTGGTGAAGAAATGGATTTTGGTAGATCAGCCTCGGGTTCAGAATGAAGCAGCACTAATGAAACTCTGGCTAAAGCCCGAGACAGTGGTGCAGAAGGGTGGTGGCAGCAACGGTAAGATGTAGTTTGGATTGGAGCACATGGGTAATACCTCTTAATGAAATTGATCAGTTGTCAGAAATTCCAGTGCTAAGGATGTCTGGTAAGTAGACCAATATCGAACTGCAGTTTCTTCAGCAGAGTCAACATTTGTGGGAGAATCTAGGACTAGAGGACATAGCCTCAGAATTAAAGGACTTTCTTTTTAGGAAGGAGATGAGGAGGAAATGCTTTAATCAGAGGGTGGTGAATCTGTGGAATTATTTGCCACGGAAGGCTGTGGAGGCAAAGTCAGTGGATATATTTAAGACGGAGATAGATAGATTGTTGATTAGTATGGGTATCAGAGGTTATGGGGAGAAGGCAGGAGAATGGGGTTAGGAGGGAGAGATAGATCAGCTATGATTGAATGGCACTTGATGGGCCGAATTCTGCTCCTATCACATGATCTTATGATTTATGAAAGGGAAATTACGATGAACAAAGGTGAAAGTAGATAAAAATGCTGGAGAAACTCAGCGGTGAGGCAGCAACTATGGAGCGAAGGAATAGGCGACGTTTCGGGTCGAGACCCTTCTTCAGACTGATGTCGGGGGGGTCGGGAAAAAGAAAGGAAGAGATGGAGACGTTAGGCTGTGGGAGAGCTGGGAAGGGGAGGGGAAGGAGGGAGAAAGCAAGGACTACCTGAAATTGGAGAAGTCAATGTTCATACTGCTGGGGTGTAAACTACCCAAGCAAAATATGCGCTGGGCCTCACTCTGGCAATGGAGGAGGCCCAGGACAGGACGGTCGGATTCGGAATGGGAGGGGGTGTTGAAGTGCTGAGCCACCGGGAGATCAGGTTGGTTATTGCAAACTGAGCGGAGGTGTTGGGCGAAGCGATCGGTGAGGTTAGAATGAACAGAGTAGGCCAGTGAACTAGTGTATTTAAATGTACAGATATTGTTGCACAAAGGTTAGTGCACTTTATGGAGGCTATTACACTAGTGTATTGAGGATTGGTTAACGGACAGACACAATATTTGATATTTGGAATGTACGTGCCATTTTAATGTTGGAGTGTTGTGGTTGATGATGTGCCGTAGGGATTGGCTGGGCCTCCAGATGTTCCTAATGTATGGCAATGATTTGGATGTGGGGATTTGGTGTAATATAAACTAATTTGCAGAATATGCACAGCCAGGTGGCAGTGCGGATGCCGAGGAGAATCCAGAGAGCCTTTGGAGGGATATAGATGGGTTAGTGAATGGGCAAGCAACGGTTGACAGCACAGGTTGAAAAACGAACTCATCCACGCTTTGTAGAAAAGTTGGGAAGGTGAGTTACATTTTTAACAGTGACCACAAAGCAGTGTTCAGAGAGAGTTTAGTATCCCTGATGTGAATCGCTGGAAGTTAACTCGTAGACGTAGCAAGCAGTTCAGTCTGTCAGCTTTAATTGCAAGAGGATTTGAGGATGAGAGCAAAGATGTCTTGCTGCGGTTGAATTAGACACTGGGGAAACCAGAAATGGAATATTGTGTAGAGATCTTTTGTCCACCTGGGGAAAGATAAACAAACAACATTGGAAGAAGTGCAATGAATGTTCAGTGGATTGATTCCTGGTGTTTCAGAGGAGCTTGAATGTACATATACTTAGTGTTTAGAAGAATGAGAAATGATTTCATTGAAACGCACAAAATACTTACAGGGCTCGATAAGGTAGATGTAGAATTGGTTTCCCATGGTTAAGGTGTCTAGAATCAGGAGTCAATCTCAAAATAAGAACAGCACAGAATTGAGGTTTCTTCACCCAAAGTAGAGTAAATCTTTGGGATTCTGTACCCAAGGCCATAGATTCTTTAGTCATTAAATACCTCAGGATTGAGATTTTTAGATCTTAATTTTTCAAGGAATAAGGGGTTAATGCAGGAAAGAGGTATCGGGATGAAAGACCTTGTTGAATAAGAAGAAGCTGAGTGTCTTATTTGCATTTTTGTTCCTTTCCTCTATCTGGATGGTCACTTCTGTGACTATTATATTCATTTCACAATGGTATCGGTAAAGTTCTGGGAGATAGTTGGTTCATATGATTATATGGTCTTGGATGGAAGAGAAATACACTTTGTGTATGTGTTTTAAAGGCTTAGATTTTCCATTCCTTCTGGTCCTCGGCAAAGAAATGGAAAATTGAAACAAATACAATTTTTTTGTGTATAGCAACACTTGCAGATAGCGCAGCGGTAGGGTTCCAGCGCCGGAGACCCGGGTTCGATCCCGACGACGGGTGCTGTCTGTACGGAGTTTGTACGTTCTCCCCGTGAGCGCGTGGGTTTTCTCCGAGATCTTCGGTTTCCTCCCACACTCCAAAGGCGTACAGGTTTGCAGGTTAATTGGCTTGGTGTATGTGTAAATTGTCCCTAGTGTGTGTAGGATAGAGTTAACGTGCGGGGATCGCTGGTTGGTGCGGGCTCGTTGGGCTGAAGGGCCTGTTTCTGTGCTGTATATCAAAGCTAAACTAAACAGTGAACTGGAAATACTACATCCAATGAGAACAGTATCGATGCAATTAAATCCAAATAATTTGATTAGAAGATAAACATTGGTTTTCTTTTTGCCAGGTACTATGACACTTGGGTTCATACAATGTTACTAACATTGTAGAGATGTCCCAGGGTGATTCCCATAACTAACGTGAGAGAAAATACAATATTGAGCCACGTAGATGTATTGGGCTGCATGGCCAAAAGCTTGGTCAAAGTGGAATTTTAAACACAAACTTGATGGAAGCATGATCCTTGGGCAGCTTGGACATGACCACCATGGATGACAGAAACATTAGGGATGGACAGCAATGTAAAATATGTACAAAATGCCCAGAAAAACATACAGGAGACTGGAACCAGTGAAGACCAATGATCGCATAGAGTTGTGCATCCACTAAATAATTGTGTGATATTTACAGTTTTGCTGATATTTGCTTTTTGAACAATTTTTAGACACCTTTCAGAGTTCTGGTTTCTGCTGGGCAGTTATGGTGATAAAGATGATCAATTTCAATATTTTCAGCTGAATCTAGAAATGTGTAAAAAGGCAGTGGTCCTACATTTGAACTTTTTTTACACTGTCGTACATCCACTTTTTGTCTGTGATTGTCAAGAGTTGTTTAAGGGGCTTTGCTAAGGTCACACCAAGCATTTATTTTAGATGTCTTGGTTTAATTTTGTTTTGAATTGCAAGGTATTGGGACAGGGTGTTTACACTGAACAGTAGGCCCAGGGGAGTATTGTAGAGCAGAGGGATCTAAAAGTACTAGCACACAGTACCCTGAAAGTGGTGTTGCAGGTAGGGTTGCCAACTTTCACACTCCCAAATAAGGGATAAAAGGTCAAAATAAGGGACAAATTCCCGACGGCAATTCGTTGACTGACTCGACCGTGGCTGGGTGAATGATGAGTTGGCCCGGGTGCTGGACTGCACACAAAGCCCAGCCGGCGGGCCAGCTGAGGAGTTTTGGCCCGGGCGCCGGACTTTGCGCGCGACATCACACGCAAAGTCCGGCACCCCGTCCAACTCATGAACCGATGATCGGGGCCACTGGCGAGGTGCTGCTGCTGCACTCCATGGACTGCACTACATCGGATGCAGCGCTCCGACCCGACAGTCCCCTCGACCTGAGTGGCAGCCGTCAAATACAGACAAGGGCAGTCCCGTATGGGACAAACCAATTTAGCCCAATATACGGGATGTCCCGGCATAATTAAACGGGACAGTTGGCAACCCTAATTATAGAGCAGAGGCATCTAAAATTACTGGCACACAGTATCCTGAAAGTGGTGTTGCAGGTATTTAGGGTGGTGAAGAAGACTTTTGACATGCTGACCTCAATCAGTCATGGAATTACGTATTGAAGTTGGGATGTGGTACAAGGTGTCGGTGTGGCTACACTTGCAGTATTGTGTTCAGTTTTAGTCACCCAACTATTGGAAAGATGGCATTAAGCTGGAAAACGCACACAGACAATTTGCAAGGATGTTGCCATGGTCTCAAGGGCCCGAGGGTGAAGTTGGCAGGCTAGGACTTATTCGTTTGAATGCCGGAGACTGAGGCATGATCTTACAGAGGTACGTAAAATCATGGGGGTCAGAGATAGGGTGAATGCACAAATTATTTTTCCCAGGGTAAAGGAATCAAGGACTAGAGAGCATAGATTTAAGATGAGAGGGGAAAAGTCTAATAGGAACCCGAGGGACTGCTTTTTAATGTTGAGGGTGTGTGGAACCAGCTGCCACAGGTAGTACTGGTGGCAGGTCCAGTAACAGCATTTAAAAAACATTTGGATGGATTTGGAGGAATATGGGCCAAATGTGGGTAAAATGAGACTAGCTTAAATGGGGTATCTTGGTTGGCAAGGATAAGTTGGACCGAATGGCCTATTTCCATACTGTATGACTGTATTTCACTAGCTGCTTAGCACTGTAGATAGACACAAAATGCTGGAGTAACTCAGACGGTCAGGAGAAAAGGAATAGGTGACGTTTCGGAACAAGACCCTTCTTCAGTCTGATAGACAGGAGAGAGGGAAACTAGAGGTATGAAAAGGTACAGAATGCATCACAGCCGACACCGATGACTAAAGAAAGGTGGAGCCCACAATAGTCCATTGTTGGCTGTGGAAGAGGTGATAATGAAGGGATACAAACAGTGAAACTAGCAGAATGTCTAGGGTGAGAGAGGGACAGAGAAAGAAGGTTGCAAGGGTTACTTGAAATTAGAGAAATCATAATTGGCCTGTTTTCAGCGACTGCATAATGGGCGCTGTTTTCAGCGACTGCCGGCACCCGTCATAGGTCATTGCAGGTCGTCGACAATTTTCAACATGTTGAAAATCCAGTGGCGACCAGAAAGACGCTACGACTCTTTGGGCGACTGCGGAGACTACTCACGACCATAAAGGCCACACCCTGGTGACATGTCGCGGGGTGAAGCCAGTATGGTCGTGAGTAGTCACCCAAAGAGTCGTACCTTGTTCTGGTTGCTGCTGGATTTTCAACATGTTGAAAGTTTTCGGCAACCTGCAATGACCTATGACAGGTGCCGGCAAGTCGCCGAAAAAGTCGCGTAAGTGGGCTGCCCAAGCGAAATATGAGGTGCTGTCCCTCCAATTTGCGAGTGGAGGAGGCCCAGGACAGAAAGGTCAGTATGGGGAGGTGAGTTAAAAGGTTTGGCAACTGGGACATGTAGGCCAAGGTGGACTGAGCGAAGGTGTTCATCGAAACGATCGCCCAGTCTGCGCTGATATTTAGGAGTCTCGCTGATATATAGGGGGTGACTTGTGTGGGAAGGGATGAGTCAACCTGGGAGGGAACTTTCTCTGCGGAAAGTGGTGGAGATGGGAAGATGTGACTAGTGTAGAGGTCCCGTTGGAGGTGGCGAAAATGTCAGAGGATTATGTGCTGTATGCGGCAGCTGATGGGGTGAATGCCGAGGACGAGGGGGACTCTGTCCCTGTTGCGACTGTGAAAAGGGGGAGCAAGAGCAGAGCTACGGGATACCGAGGAGAGGTGTGAGTGCCTCATCTATGATGGAAGAGGAGAACTTCCATTCCCAAAAGAATGAGGACATCTCAGATGTCTGGTATGGAACACCTCATCTTGAGCACAGATGCAATGGAGATGGAGAAATTGGGAGTAGGCGACAGAGTCTATCACCACATTAATGCTATTTTATTTTAATGCATTTAAACTTTTCTTGAGATTTATTTTTAACAAAATGATTTTTTTTAACTCCATATGAAAACATAGCTGTGGCACAGTTGTCAAGGCTGCATATATTAATCAATTTTAACCAGAGTGATTGTTGGCCAGTCTTATTAGGAGCTGAAGCTGACTGAATAGTTATGTATCATCTGTGAACAGGTCTGCTCCCAACAGATAGTTAATCTTCTGTTTTGCTTTCAGGTGCACAAAATTATGCCAACATAAACGCCATGATCTGAAGGATGATGTTTCTGAGAAACAGTGTCCAGTTACTGTGAATCCTCGTCATATGAAAAAAGCTTTTAAAGTCATGAATGAACTCAGAAGGTATGAACTAATTCTTCTCCGTGGCAGCCTGTCTCTGGATATCTATTGTGGTGCTGGAGGTTGAACTAAATTGTAATGACTGTAAAAACAATTTACAATCCTACCTTCAGGAAATCTGCTTCCAGGTTTAGTATTGAAGATAGACACAAAATGCTGGAGTAACTCAGCGGGACAGGCTGCATCTCTGGAGAAAAGGAATAGGTGACGTTTCGGGTCAAGACCCTTCTTCAGACTATGGCAGCCTGTCTGTGAAGAAGGGTCTCGACCCAATACGTCACCGATTCCTTTTCCCCAGAGTTGCTGTCTGACCCTCTGAATTACTCCAGCTTTTTCTGTCTATCCTCAGTTTAAACCAGCACCTGCAGTTCCTTCCCACACATCCAGGTTTAGTATTGTCATGCAGTCATGGAGATGTCTATTTTTACTTGTTTGTTCCCTCCTTATGATGACATCCACTGATCCAGTGGTGTTTTGTGGGGAATTAAGAGAATTAGCTCATTCTGTGCTGCATAGTAGTAACATTTTGTAATCTGAACAATTGTCTTGCAAAGATTGTTGTTTATAAGGAATTAAAAATCTTACGTAGTTTGTGTCATCCAAAATGAACTAGTTCTGTGGTGTTTAAGAAAGAACTGCAGATGCTGGAAAAAATCGAAGGTAGACAAAAAATGTCTGGAGAAACTCAGCGGGTGAGGCAGCATCTATGAAGAGAAGGAATAGGTGATGTTTCGGGTCGAGACCCTTCTTCAGACTGATGTCAGGGGGAAGGGGGGTGGAAAGAAAGGAAGAGGCTGAGACAGTAGGCTTAGTGGGAGAGCTGGGAAGGGGGAGGGGAAGGAGGGAAAAGCAAGGACTATCTAAAATTAGAGAAGTCAATTGGAAAATTAGAGAAATTTGTGGTGGTGGTTTTCACAGATCATTATTCCCTATATCTCTATCAGGTAAAAGAGCATTTACAGCAACAAAGTTAACCAGTTTGCTTCAAACAAATGATCTCCTACCTTCTTCATATGACCGTATCGCCAAATTCCTGTTTCTTACCCCTCTGATCTTACCTAAACTCTGTTTGAAAGCAAACATGGTGCTGAGTTTCATGATATCACGACTCAATGGGGATACAAGCTTCTTTGCCATTTACTGTTGGATTTATGTTGTGGTGATCTAATCTAATATATTATCGAGTGTATTCATAGATGATTGTGTTGATATAAAGTTGAGGTGCTAGGTGAGAACGAGAAGCTGGTGTGACTTGGGTGGGGGAGGGATGGAGAGAGAGGGAATGCAGGGGTTACTTGAAGTTAGAGAAATCAATGGGTTGTCAGTTGCCCAAGCGAAATATGAGATGCTGTTCCTCCAATTTGCATTTAGCCTCACACTGACAATGGAGGAGGCCTAGTACAGAAAAGGTCAGTGTGGGAATAGGAAGGATTTTCGTTCTCACCCAGCAAATGGCTGACAATGGCCTGTTTCCTTTATCATTGTTACATTTTTGCACATCTTTCATCCATTTGTTCTATGTTTCTCTACATTAACGTCGATATCTCTCGTTTCCCTTTCCCGTGACTTTCAGTCCGAAGAAGGGTCTCGACCCGAAACGTCACCCATTCTTTCTCTGCAAAGACGCTGCCTGTCTCGTTGAGTTACTCCAGCACTTTGCGTCTATCTTGATTGTGTTGATATATGGCTTGATCGACTTTATATATAGTATTATCTTATTTGATAGGATAGCATACAAGACAAAGCGTTTCATTGTACCCCAGTAAATGTGACAATGATAAAAACCTAAACCTCACGACAGCTAAACCTAATATTGGGGCCTAATTCTGGCCTCGACAATATGAAATCCTCTTCATGATGCTTGCAGTGGTTAAATCGTTTTAGTAATCTCCAAAAGATCTCTATTAGCTGAACCCTCAAATAGTACTCTTTTTGAGTCAATAGATCAGAGCTGTATCATGCTGGGTGTTAAACCTCGGGTTCGGTATCATTCTCATGAGTACTGCATCTTTTAAAACAATCTACAGATTTGCAATTACTTGTTGCCGCTTATGTATGGGAGAGGAGGCCGGATGGAATAGGCGTCTCTTCTGAACTGCGGACTGCAGTGACCTTTCATTGGCTATTCTCAGCCTTTGCAGTTCTTTTTCTTGTGCTGCATATTGATAAATAAACGGCAACTGTACCTCCATAGAGGCTCCCACCTGCACATGATAAAGGAACTATCTCTATGACAATAATGAAATTCAAATCCAAGATTAACCGGGTCTTGAGCGGGAGAAATTAAATTAGAAAAAAAAAAAAATCTTGGTGACTCATTGACAAAATATGCTTTCCTGGCCGATGCTTTAAATGCTCAGATTCCTTCTATTTCTGCCCCACAACCCAACTCCTTGGGGAAAAATTGAATTCTTAATGTAACAAAATGTATTCTTAATGTGTTGAGTGTAGAAGTTGGGAGTTGCAATTGTATTAGACGTTGGTGAGACGTTTGATTTCAGTTCTGGGCACCATGTTACAGGAAATATGCTGTCGAGCTGGAAAGGGTATGGAGAATATTTACGAGGATGTTGCCAGGACTGGAGGGTCTGAGCTATGGGGAGAGGTTGAGTAGGCTGGGTCTCTTTTTCCTGGAGTGCAGGAGGATGAAGGGTGATCTTATAGAGGTGTATAAAATCATGAGAGGAATAGATCGGATGGATGCACGGTCTCTGGCCCAGAGTAGGTGAATTAAGGACCAGAGGATGTAGGTTTAAGGTGAAGGGGAAAACATTTAATAGGAATCTGAGGGGTAACTTTTTCACACAAAGGGTGGTGGGTGTATGGAACAAGCTGCCAGAGGAAGTAGTTGAGGCTGGGACTATCCCAACATTTAAGAAACGGTTAGACAGGTACATGGATAGAGGACAAGTTTGGAGGTATGTGGACCAAACGCAGGCTGGTGGGACTAGTGTGGCTAGGACCTGTTGGCCGGAGTGGGCAAGTTGGGCCAAAGGGCCTGTTTCCACACTGTATCACTCTGTCTCTCACACAACTCAAAAGAACCCCCGTTTCTTAATAGAACCGTTGACGATATCTCAAATTGTTGGTATTAAACTGAATGTCATGTGGATGTCCCCTTAATATTCCATATCTAATTAAACAGAAGCATGTATCTGGCATTGTAGCAGTGAGGGTTCTATTTGATTTGAATTTTAAAATATGTCCCAAAAAGCAAGTGTTACCCATGTGTAGTTTGATAACTGCTTTGTCAAATCAGAAAATGCTAGATACACTCAACAGGTCAGGCAGCATTCGAGAGGAGACTAATTGAATTGATGAAAGTTGCCACAAAAAGCTGGAGTAACTCAGTGGGTCAGGCAGCATTTCTGGAGAAAAGGAATAGGAGACGTTTCGGGTCGAGACCCTTCTTCAGACTGAGAATCAGCGGAAAGAGAAGCGAGGGCTATAGAAAGGGAATAGAACAAATTAATGAAAGATAATAGACAATAGGTGCAGGAGCAGGCTATTTGGCCCTTCGAGCCAGCACCGCCATTCAATGTGATCATGGCTGATCATCCCCAATCAGTACCCCGTTCCTGCCTTCTCCCCATATCCACTGACTGCTATTTTTAAGAGCCCTATCTAGCTCTCTTGAAAACATCCAGAGAACCTGCCTCCACCGCCCTCTGAGGCAGAGAATTCCACAGACTCACCACTCTCTGTGAGGAAAAAGTGTTTCCTCGTCTCCGTTCTAAATGGCTTACCCCTTATTCTTAAACTGTGTCCCCTGGTTCTGGACTCCCCCAACATCGGGAACATGTTTCCTGCCTCTTGTGTGTCCAAGCCCTTAACAATCTTATATGTTTCAATAAGATTCCCTTTCATCCTTCTAAACTTCAGAGTGTACAAGCCCAGCTGCTCCATTCTCTCAGCATATGACAGTCGCGCCATCCCGGGAATTAACCTTGTAAACCTACGCTGCACTCCCTCAATAGCAAGAATGTCCTTCCTCAAATTAAGGGACCAAAACTGCACACAATACCCCAGGTGTGGTCTCACTAGGGCTCTGTACAACTGCAGAAGGACCTCTTTGCTCCTATATTGCTCCTAGTAATGCAAAAAGCTACAATGATCACCTTTGCTCAGTCCGTCTGGGCCTACGTGATCTCCCGGTTGCCAAACACTTTTTTATTTTTTTATTTTTTTATTAGAAGTATTGTACAGTACAGTGATCTCAAACAAACATAAAATTATACATTTCTTGTACCACTTCTTATTTTAAACTTTAATAAGAAAAAGGATAGAGAGAGTTAGCAGAGATAGTAAGTGAGTGAGTGAAAGAGTGGTCCAGGAACACCCATAGGGACCTAAACCACAAGAAAGAGTTAAACAAAAGAGAAAAACCAAAAGAAGGAAAAAGAGAAAAAAAAAAAGTAAGATAAGATAAGACAAGATAAAAGGGATGTACCGGTTGCCAAACACTTCCCCTTCCCATTCCCACACTGACCTTTCTGTCCTGGGCCTGCTCCGTTGTCAGAGTGAGGCCAAATAAAAATTGGAGGAACCGCACCTCATATTTCACTTGGACGGCTTACAACCCAGCGGTATGAATATTAATTTCTCTAAGTTCAAGTAAAACTTGCATCCCCTTTCTCTAAGTCCCTCCCCCATCCTGGTCGCTGTACTAGTTTCACTGACGTCCTGTTGAATTTCACTGTCTGTATAACACGTTATCACCTAGCCCACAGCCAACAATGGACCATTGTGGGCTCCACCTTTCCTTGGTCATTGTTGCTTGTTGCATATCTTTCATTAATTTGTTCTATTTACCTTTTATATCTCTCGTTTCCCTTTCCCTGACTCTCAGTCTGAAGAGGGTTATCGACCGGAATCGTCACCTATTTCTTTTCTCCAGAGATGCTGCCTGACGTGCTGAGTTACTCCAGCCTTTTGTGTCTATCTTTGTAAACCAGCATCTGCAGTTCTTTCCTACACAATAGAATTGATGTTTTTTGGGCACTTTGTAAAATACTAACAAGAGAGTAGTTATTAATCCATGTTTTTTACATGCAGAGAATGGAAATAAACTGACATGAGCTCCATGTAGTCTTGTTTTAGTTTAGAGATACAGCGTGAAAACAGGCACTTCGGCCCACAGAGTCTGTGCCGACCAGTGATCCCTGCACATTAACACAAGCTTACACACACTTGGGACAATTTACACTTATACCAAGTATACAACCCCAAGCCAATTAACCTACAAACTTGTATGTCTTTGGAGTGTGGGAGGAAACCGAAGATCTCAAGAAAACCCACGCAGTCACAGGGAAAACGTATAAACTCTGTGCAGACAGCACCCGTAGTCAGGATCAAACCCAGGTCACTGGCTCTGCAAGCGTTGTACGGCAGCAAGTCTACTGCTGTGTCACCGTGCCACCGTGTTCTAGTGTACCTCTTGAAAATATGTGGGACAGAAAAAAATCACATTGTCCCCTGTTATGTTTTTGACATAACATTCTCTTTAGACGTATTGCAATCACCAACTTCTGCAGACCAACCTCTGAAACCCTCCGACTATGAGTTTTCCCATACTTGCTGGTGGGGCTAATCCAAGAAGCTTCAGCTGCAGGGTGGAGTTGATTATGGCATTGGGTTTAATGTTGAGCGTTTTCTTCAAATAATCTGCGTTCTGCTCTCTTACAGTCAGAGTCTTTTGTGTGATGTAACACTTGTAGCTGAAGACACCGAGATCCCAGCGCACAAAGTGGTTCTGGCAGCCTGCAGTCCATACTTTCACGCCATGTTTACAGGTATTGTAGCACCAGTTGTTTTGTGTGTGATTGATACGGTCAGCATTATGGATTTGGGAATTCGGTCCTCTTGCACATACTTTCACACAATTGTTCTTTTGGCTTTTTTTTCTCTCTTCTAGTGAAATGTTTTGGATGATGGTGTGGACTTTAGATGTTTCCCCAATCGTATAAAATATTTTAAGGCAAAACTGCGCTGCTGCATCTTCTTGGCCATTGCTTTAGAAGTAACAAGGACCAATATTTGATATTGTCTGAGATGCCCTCCATAATAAATAATCCTGTGTATGCATTTTGTCCTCTCCATTTCACCAGTCCAGGATGTGAATCATTAGCTAATAATATTAGCCAACTCAAACACGTGATTTAATCATTATGCAGAACAGTGGCACATTGGCTTAGCGGTAGAGTTGTTGCCTTACAGCGCTTTCAGCACCAGAGACCCGGGTTCGATCCCGACTGCGGGTGCTGTCCATTCGGAGTTTGTATGTTCTCCCCGTGACCACATGGGTTTTCCTGTTTGTAGGTAAATTCGCTTTTTCAGGTTTGTAGGTTAATTGGCTTTCTATAAATAGCAATGTTACAAAATTTTGAGATTTAAAAAATCAAGTCTGTAATTTATCCCATCAGATAAAGCATAAAAAGAAGTTTAATTTGACACCTAATTCACTTTCATATCTTCAGTATTAAAAATGTTATGGCCATTTTCATACTTGGAAATTAGCATCTTGTTCCCTATTGCTTTTCCATTGACTTAACGCAAAAGCTGTGATCGAGGACAGTCAAAAGCCCATAACTTTCTTAAAAATTAAGAGAACAGAAATAAATTTTCAGTTATTATAGATTGAAGCATTCTGAAACAAATATGAAACAATCTTACTTAGACGACATGGAATTAAAGCATATAATTAGTTAGTTACCTAATTGTAGCTAATTACAAAATTCAATTACTAGATCTAAACATCTATCAATTTCTTAAGAATAGATTAACATTTTTTAAAAGCCTTGGTGTCCAAATAACATTCACACAATAATTCACAATATAACATAATTTTTAAATGTCATTGTCATGGATTTATAGGCCAAATGGAAGGAATATAATGTTTAATACCTGTAAAGTAATGGCCATTTAAATCATCTTGCGAGTGGGTTTTTCTGGAACGCGATCATTTGGAACGTTGCGGTTGCGGTGAATTTAAACCCGTATCGGCATGACAAATACTGCCGGTTCGTACGGGGGAAAAAAATCACCGTTTCGCAACTTAAAATGTGAATTAAAGGCATCTTAAGGAGCACTTTTATACATAAAATAAACGGCTTTCGTTTACCTGTCCCATGCATGAAATCCGTCCCCGTTGTCGGCGTTGACGGCTTTAGAAGCTGATTTTAAAATTACTCCAGCGCTGAACCTGTCGGGCGATTTTTAAAACAAAATACACAGAACGCCCGTCGGAACGATTCTCCAGCAAAAGCTTGCACTCCAACGAAATATAATCCAGGACAAGGTAGGAGAAACCCACGTTTTAACCCCGCCCCCCCTCAAAGGCGCCAAAATAGCGCACACGGCCCGTGGCAGAATTGCAGCGCCGCTGAAGGTAAGTATTGTAACACCTACTATAAATATAAATTGTCCCTGGTGTGTATGGGGTAGTGTTAATGTGCGGGGATCACTGGTCGGCACGGCCTCGGCGGGCCGAAGAGCCTATTTCCATGCCATATCTCTAAACTAAACTAAACAAAATATTCATGAGTAACAAGTGATGGTAAAGTCATTAAAGTGAATTTGGATATTTGGTTTTATGATTAAATGCTGAGGTCCTTTCTGAATTACAGTTTATCTTCATTGTGAGTACGGCTTCAGACATTTTGGGCAGTGTTCTTCGGTTCTCAAAGACAAGGTCAGGCCAGTTGCCTGAAGGGTTGACTGAATTGGTATCAATGTAGCTTCAAACTTATTCTGGAAGCTAAGTCTGCATTTAGAGAATCTATCATGAATAATGACAACAATATAAATACTCCTGTATGTCCTGGTTGTATCCTTGGGCTGTATTTCATCTGGGAAATGGAAAAATAATTGTGTTCACTCTTTGCTATCTTGGAGGCATTTATCTGCTCACTATTTAGTTGTAAATCTGGAGATGGGATCTTGTGCCAAAGCACACATAGTACCAGTGAAGCTACATTGGAACAAGAAGCCCAGAGTTGGAGAGCACTGATTTCTTATATGAGTGTAATACTCCATTGTACAACACAGAGGTACAGTTACTTGCTTACTAGCGGTGAAAAAAAAGAAAGGTGAGCTGCAATAGGGTGATCCTTGTATATTTGGTGACTTTCTATAAGGTTTTGTGAAAAGACTCAGAAGAAAACACGGAGAAAATGTCATAAGTGATAGGAATAGAATTAGGCCATTTGGTCCATCAAGTCTACTCCGCCATTTAGTCATGGCTAATCTATCTCTCCCTCCTAACCCCATTCTCCTGCCTTCTCCCCATAACCTATGACACCTATGACATTAAAAATCTCTGCCTTAAAAATATCCACTGACTTGGCCTCTACAGCCTTCTGTGGCAAAGAATTCCACAGATTCGCCACGCTCTGACTAAAGAAGGTCTTATCAGTATTTTGACTTAGAATCATAGTTTAGGATTATGCATGTGTGGCATAATTGTTCTTCACTGAATAATTGCAGTTGAATATATCCAATTTATTTTATGGAAATTGTTTTTGGTATTTAGGGATTTGGATACTGAAGCCCATTAAATAACTGTAGTGGCATTAATTTGGTCACAATGTTGTTGATTCCCAATTTAATAACTATATTCCCATTTGGCTAACTTTACATTATTCAGCACTCACTACAGTAGTTTTGTTTTCTCAACTGTTACTGTACAACTCAATGTCCACTTGTACTGTCAATTGTGATGAAGAATCTAACTATGGAGTTGAGTCGTCAAGGTGTTGGATGCAGAAAGTCGTTTTGATGACAATACTATTTCAAATTGTTGAACGCGTGTCTTCAAACAATCACCCTTTGCCGTATACTTAAAATCTTGGCTTGTATTCTTCTAACTGATTGGATGGGTCTCGACCCAAAACATCACCCATTGCTTCTCACCAGAGATGCTGCCTGTCCCGTTGAGTTACTCCAGCATTTTGTGTCTATCTTCGGGATAACTTTTTCAGATGGTTACTTGAGCAACCATGTTAAGTGTGGAGAGGCAATTATCTAGAAGAACGGGTGACTTTTTAAAATTTGGTTTTGTGGTTATTCCTGTGTGATTTGATAAAAGAAAGGGTTTAAAGGATTTAAAGGGTTTCTCTTCTAATATAATATTCTTATGTTTTAGTATACATCCTTTTGGGTGGACTGGAGGTGGGGTGGGGAGAAGGGGAGCAGTATTACATGATACCTTTACCTGACGGTAAAGTCCCGGTGGCGAAGTGGTGGAGTTGCTGCCTTATAGTGCTTGCTGCGCCGGAGATCCGGGTTCGATCCCGACTAAGGGTGCTGTCTGTACGAAGTTTGTACGTTCTGCGTGACCTGCGTGGGTTTTCTCTACCATTCCAAAGACGTACAGGTTTGTCGGTTAATTGGCTTGGTAAATGTAAAAAATGTCCCTGGTGGGTGTAGGATAGTGTTCATGTGCGGGGATTGCTGGTCGGCGCGGACCCGGTGGGCCAAAGGGCCTGTTTCCGTGCTGTATCTCTAAAAGTAGACTCCAAGGTCATGGTGCAGCTGGTTATGGCATTGGCTCCACTTTTCTGCCTGATGCAGATAACACTTGTGTTCCTTAGTGGCACGGAACCTCTTGTTCCCAGTATTGAATATATTTAATGATTCAACCTCCACAAATCCCAGGCAGAGAATTTCAAAGACTCATTACATTCGGGGAAGACAATGCTACTGCTAATGAGTGAATGTTTGGTTTTTTGTCTCGTTTCCCTTTCCCCTGACTCTCACTGTGGAGAATGGTCTCGACCCGAAACGTCACCTATTTTCTTCAGAGATGCTGTCTGACCCGCTAAGTTACTCCAGCTTTTTGTATCTATCTTCGGTTTAAACCAGCATCTGCACTTCCTTCCTACTGACCATGGGTGTCTCCAGGGTGCTATTCCCTATATGCAGGACGCCTGCGGGTGACTTTGTTTAACGTGGGGAGACTGATGCACAGACAGCCACCCCACAGTCCTTGACATTTTCAAACTCAATGTTGCATTACCTATTGGGATTGCAAACAGTGGTCAAGAATGCACAGAGGCTTTGAGGTCGTATGCAAGCCTTGCAAAAATGAATGCAATATGAAAAATGTGTAACTTTTGCCTCGAGTAAAAATAGAAATGCTGAGTATTTTTTATACAGTAAGAGTTTTGGAAATGCCGATGTCCAGAGAGACTTGAGTATTCATGTGCACAAGTCATTGAAAACTAATGTGCAGGTGCAGGAAACAATTAGGAATTTATGTTGAGAATTTATTGTTTGAGAATTTGTGTGCAAGATGTCTAAATACAATTAAATAGAGTCTTGGTGAGACCACACCTGGGATGTTGTATGCAGTTTAATTCTCTTTATCTAAATGAAAATATACTTTATAGAAATAATGTAGTGAAAGAATAAGGTCCTAGGATGGTGGGTTAATCACACCAGAAGGGATTGGGTAGACGAGGTCATTGTTTCGGGTTTAAAAGAATTAACGGTGACTTCATTGAAGTGTATAAAATTTAAATGGCTTAGAAGGGTACATATATAGAGAAGATGTTCCCCCAAGCTGACAACTTGCGTTTTGGAGTCATTTTCAAAATAAGGCTTTGGCCATTTATGACTGGAGAATCTTTTGTAATTCATAGATTGCATTCAAAACTGAGATGAGTATGTTTCTGGTTTTGTGGAATCCAGGGAAATGAAAATAGGGCAGAAAATAGTATTGGGGTAGAGGATAACTGTGGTCTTGTTGTGAGGGCGAATAGGCTTGAACCAAATGGGAGCCCCCTGTGTCCAGGTATAAATCAAACAAGTCTAGTACTGTGTAAGATCAGAGAATTAAATGGATTTCAATGCATGGAGCATTGGCACCAGTGGGGTCTATTGTATCAGAACAAACTGCACCTAAATCGTGATTGAGTTTGTACCCATTATCTGAGCATTTTAAATATTGCTTACTATTTTTAAAATATAACTACCATGTCATAGCAAAGAAAATGTTTAATTTCAAAATAATTTTATTTTCTGAGGTTAAATTGCATGTCTTAAGGGTTAATGTATAGGGAAAAAATGTCTGTCATATTCCTCCTGCACTTTGGTAGGAGGTTTAATGTGTTGTGATATTTGTACTTTTGGACTGTCATTGTATTTCCAGTTTAAATAAGATTTTTTTTTAAATGACCAAGAAATCGCTTCAGCCTAGTCTTTGTCAATTTCTCATGAAGTGTGTAGCCTGGATACGTACCCAATGGTCTTGTTACCGAAGAAATGGACGATGAGATAAATGTGTCGCATGCTAATCGATGACAGGAAAAAGTGTGCAAATTACTTTTCGAATTAGTTTGACTGAAGTTGATAAATTATCCAACACACATGTTATGAAGAATATGTGCGTCTCTCACATCCTCCCTGAAGAATGCAGCAAAAAGAACTTCTCGGCCGCAGATTAAAGTCGATGTGATTTAACAACTTGCACCAGAATGTCTGTGCAGCAGTCCGAAGTCTGGATTCTTTTTTTAACCTCACTAATTTAGTTGCAGTCAGTGGATTAATTAACCAGACATTTTGCTATCTCATTGTTGCAACATCTCGCCTGTCCCGCTGAGTTACTCCAGCATTTTGTGTCTATCTAGAGTATTTTTCTAGTTGATCCGGTCTGAAATGCTCGAGCTCGGGAAGTAAGATGCTTTTAATAATGACCGACCTTGAGGATTTCATGATCACATGTGCAAAGTAGACAAAGTTGCTGCGATGGGGGAAAAAAGGATAAATTATGATGAACCATTTTTGTTTTCCAGGTGAAATGAGTGAGAGCAAAGCAAAGAGAGTTCGCATTAAGGAAGTGGACAAATGGACATTGAACATCCTTATTGACTATGTTTACACAGCTGAAATTCAGGTCACAGAAGAGAATGTTCAGGTACTGTCAAATTATAGCAAATTGATAGCAAATGAAAGTAATTAGAAGAGGTCTGTGGACTTGCATGTTTAAAGGGATCTGGAATGGTTGCTGTTTAATGATGGACCTATGCTAGAACCCGAACATGCCCCTTGGCCAACGATGTCAGTGCAAACCAGGATACTAATTTAACCTAATCCCGCCCAACTGCATATGGTATGAATTCCTTTTATTCCCTGCTTGTTTGCATGGGTATCTAAATGCTTAAATATTGCAGTACCTCTCATACACCTACCATCCACTGTGTAGTAGAGCTAATAGGACTATACCTCCTCCCTCGACTCCATCCAAGGACCCCAGCCGTACTTTCAGTTGAGGCAGAGGTTCACTTGCACCTTCTCCAACCTCATCTACTGTAGCCGCTGTTTCAGGTGTGGACTCCAGTATATTGGTGAGACCAAGCGCAGACTGGGCGATCGTTTCGCTGAACACCTTCGCTCAGTCCATCGTGGTCTACGTGATCACTTGCCATTCCCACACTGACCTTTCTGTCCTGGGTCAACTCCACTGTCCGAGTGAGGCCAAATGCAAATTGGAGGAACAGCACCTCATATTTCGCTTGGGCAGCTTACAACCCAGTGGCATGAATATTGATTTCTTGAACTTCAAGTAACCCTTGCATCCCTTCTCTCGCCGTCCCTACCCTAGTCACCATACTAGTTTCACTGTCATCCTGCTGATTTTTACTGCTTGTATTACTCGCCGTCACCTTCCCCACAGCCAACAATGGACCATTGTGGGCTCCACCTTTCCTTGTCATCATTGCTGGCTTTGATCTGTCTTACTGCATATCTTTCATTAATTTGTTCTATGCATCTTTTCATATTTTTTGGGTCCCTCACCCTTGACTCTCAGTCTGAAGAAGGCTCTCGACCCGAAATGTCCCCTATTACTTTAATCCAGAGATGCTGCCTGCCCCGCTGAGTTACTCCATCTTTTTTTGTGTCTCTCTTCGGTGTCAACCAGGATCTGAAGTTCCTTCCTACACATAGCCATCTTCCCTTGTGTGAAATACGATTCGATCCCCTGGATGCTCCATGGCTTTATCAGGGTTTCTTGATGTGATGCTTGGTTATATGATTTGGGGTCCCAAGGCGTTCATTGTATATAGTACTCTTGGCTATTTCTCTGTCACGTGAAGTAAATTCTGTCTTTTGTGATGATGCAGATGTTGAGTAAGCTGTGATGAGTTGTACATCCAACATGTGACATGTCGCAATTGCTTTAGGCTTTCCTTGTATTGTGTGCAGTTCTGCGACTGAAGGGCTTGAGTGATAGAGAGACTGTTTGGACTGAGTTTTTTTTCCAATGCAGTACAGGAGGCTGAGGGATGACCAAATTACAGTGTATAAAATCATGATAGATGTAGATAAGGTGTATGGTCACAGTCTATTTCCCGGGGTAGGGAAAAGCTAGGGGGCATTGTTTAAATTGGGAATTGGTGTACCCTTCCATTTGGCCAGATCTAATTAGAAATCCAGTATAATTATAGAGAAAGATCTTTTTTTTCCCACACAGAGAGTGGTGGGTATATACAGCGAGCTGCCAGAGGAAGTAGTTATACAGGTACAATAAAACAATTTGAAAGTCATTTAGTCTGGTACATGGATAGGAAAGGTTTAGAGGGATATGAGCAAATGGGACCAGCTTGTTTGGGGCGGCATGAACGTGTTGGGCTGAAGGGCCTGTTTCCATGTTATATGACTCCATAAAACACCAGGATACTTTTCCCTGTTGCTGTCCATAACCCTTTGTGGAGATTTTAAGTCAGCAGAAAGGTTTGTAAGATTTTAAGTCAGCGCTTCGTCTTGTACTGCAACTTTGAGAGGCTGACACCTCATCAATTATAAGTACCGGTATGTCTTTCTGCACTCCGCCTTGAAGCAGGGTTGCTAATAATAGTGGAATGAGGGATGCAAGGTTGCAGAGTACGGAAGCATACATTTCTGCTTCTGATGAGCCCCAGTGCCTCTATTTGGAGCTGCTTGATCTCTCTGACCCTCTTATACTCAGTACAGGAAAGAACTGCAGATGCTGGTTTAAATCGAAGGTAGACACAAAATGCTGGAGTAACTCATCGGGACAGGCAGCATCTCTGGAGAGAAGGAACGGGTGACGTTTTGGGTCTAGAGGGTCTCAACATTCCTTCTCTCCAGAGATGATGAGTGTCCCGCTGAATTACTCCAGCATTTTGTGTCTGCCTTATACTTAGTACAATTGTGATGCCTCGTTGCGCGGGGGAGGATGTTCCCAGAGTGAAATGTGGTCTTTCTCCACAAAGATTAGGCAATGGTATCTTCTACCAATGTTGCTATAGAGGGATGCATCTGCCAATGGTCGGTTGGGGCAGACAATGTCAAGAAGATTTATCCATCATATTAGCTTACTCACTCTCTGGTGCAGTGCTATAGGACTGGCCAGATCCCCTGTGAATCTGTTCATTCTGGCCAAATTGGGGATGTCAGGACACTAAAATGGAGTAAAGGCTTCTGGACTGCTAGGCCATTTGGTCAATTTAAATGTGCCTTCTGCAGAAATGGGACTAGCTGCAGAATGGTACCAGTTTGTCTAGAGCCTAGATAAGAGTTGCAGGAAGAGAATGGAACATCTGCAGATTCTGACAATTAGGTGTAAATTGCATGGAACGGATTGGGTGAATGCAAACCGACATACACATTGTAAATATTGTTGCTTTGCTAGATGTTGATTGGGTTAAGTGTTGAGCCTTGACTGGGTTTCTTGAATATCCAGGTACATGTTGCATAATTCATCTCTTTTAAGTTGCATCTAAAAACTTCGTCAGATACATTGTATTAGTCACTGTAATATTGGGTTAGGGAAATGTTTATCATGTATTGTGTTAATCGATATCTGTTGTTGGACTATATAGAGACCACCCCCATGTGATTCGGGGACCTATAAAAGGCCGCTCCCATGAGGTCCTGTGTCGATCTTCTGGGAGAACGCTTAGGACAGCATGACCTTCTGGAGTGTCTCTGCTTGCACGAGGCTAGGAGGGCTTGGCCAGGCAGATATGAGGATCGAACCCGCAGTGGTTAGGTATAGTTGGGGAACTGTTATTGTATTTTTCCAAAGTAAAGTTTAGATGCGCAACTGCTTGACTCGGTATTTTATTGACTGAAACTAGACTGGGGGGAAACTTAGAACGAGCTATTTACAAATCCCGAAAGGAATTATTGATGAATGACACCAGAATCCCCCATTCAATCTAGATTCTTTGCTGTTGCTTTCAGCGATGCTTCCAATTATTGTTCAGCTTGGTAGAGCACTGAGTCTTCAGCTATGGAAAATTGACAGGCAGTGTGAAGAAAGATCCCAGCCCGAAACGTCACTTATCCCTTTTTCTCCAGTGATGATGCCAGTCCCGCTAAGTGACTCCAGCACTTTGTGTCTATCTTTCGTGGTGGTCCATGCCCATGTTTGACCTGATGCCATGAAACTTTCAGGTGATGTGGGTTCTAAATTGAAGATGTGAAGGGTTACTCTCTTCTGCCCTTTTAACCCTATGCCACCAAATTTTATGGGTCTGTTCTGCTGGTGGGAAAGAATGTTCATAAGTGATAGCAGCAGAATTAGGCCATTCGACCCATCAAGACCTCTCTGCCATTCAATCATGGCTGATCTATCTTTCCCTCCTAACTCCATTCTCCTGCCTTCTCTCCATAACCCCTGACACCTGTACTAATCACGAATCTATCTATCTCTACCTTAAAAATATCCAATGACTTTACCGCCACAGCCTTCTGTGGCAATGAATTCCACAGATTCACCACCAGTGATTATAATGGAGATGTCTGGGAATTTCCCTTGTTTGTACAATCTTAGAGCATACCGATGTAAAGCCATTTTTGGAGCTAATTTGTGGGATAGCTATCAATTTCTATCACTGCCCCAGACATTTTTGAGGATCACTTCACAAGGTCAACTTGGCTAGGAGCGAGCTTTGCCTTGTCCGAACATAGTGCCCAAGTCATTTGCAAGTGGTGCTTTGAGATTTATTGTTTTGGTTTTTGAATGTTATGGTGTTAGTACAAATGAGTGGTTCTGAGGACAATTAAGAGTCAAACACAAGGTGGCTCACCGCCATCTTTCCAAAGGAAATTAGTTTACTTTAGTATATTGTCACGTGTACCGGGGTACAGTGAAAAGCTTTTGTTGCATGCTAACCAGTCAGTGGGAAAACAATACATGATTACAATCGAGCCATTCACAGTGTACAGATACATGATAAGGGAATAACTTTTAGTGTAAGGTAAAGCCAATAAAATCCGATCAAAGATAGTCCAAGGGTCTCCAATGAGGTAGATCATGGTTCAGCACTGCTTTCTAGTCGTGGTAGGATGGTTTAGTTGCCTGATAACAGCTGGGAAGAAACGTCCTGAATCTGGACGTTTTCACACTTCTATACCTTTTGCCTGAAGGAAGAGGGAGTGGCCCGGGTGTGACTGGTCCTTGGTTATGCTGCTGGCCTTACCGAGACTGCGTGAGGTATAAATGGAGGTTGGTTTGTGTGATAAAATGTTTTCTGTGGCGCATCTGTAGAAGTTGTTGTTGGGGACATGCCAAACCTCCAGAGCCTAAAGAAGTAGAAGCTTTGGTGTGCTTTGTTGGTCGTTGCTTCAATATGGGTGGTCCAGGCGAAGTTGTTGTCGGTGAAATTTACTCCGAGGAAGTTGACTTTTCAACCATTTGTACTTTGGCGCCATCAATGCAAACTGGGGTATGTGTACCGATCGCTTCACTTCGATCACTATCGCCGTTGTTTACTGACATTGAGAGAAAGAATGTTGTCTCGACACCAGGACACAAGGTTCTTAATCTTCTTCCTGTACCCTTAAATTTGATAAGGCCAATTAGTGTTGGCCTAACCAGCAACACCCAGATTTCAAGGGGTGACCAAATTTAGATCCTGCGTGAATGTCGCTAGACCCCATGTGGCTGCAACTGCGGCACTCTGTCTTGCTAGGGGAAGCAAAGCAATCTGCACTGGGTATTCACTTCTCTGTTAACATGCGTGTTATAAATTTGGAGGTAGACAAAAATGCTGGAAAAACAGCGCGTGAGGCAGCATCTATGGAGCGAAGGAATAGGTGACATTTCGGGTCGGGACCATTCTTCAGACTGATTGTTGGGGTGGGTGGGGGAGGGGGGGCAGGAAGAAGAAATGAAGAGGCAGAGACAGTAGGCTGAGGGAGAGTTGGGAGGGGAAGGGGGGAGAAAGCAAGGACTACCTGGAATTTGACCTCCAATTTCAGGCAGTCCTTGCTTTCTCCCTATTCCTTTGCTCCATAGATGCTGCCTCACCCACTGAGTTTCTCCAGCATTTTTGTCTACCTTCGATTTTTCCAGCATCTGCTGTTATAAATTTGGTATAGGATTGGAGTCATGCTCGTAAGTGATAGGAGTAGCATTAGGAAATTTGGCACATCAAGTCTACTCCGCCATTCAATCATGGCTGATCTATTTCTCCCCCCCTAACCCCATTCTCCTGCCTTCTCCCTATAACCCCTGATACCCCCTGAGTCCCTATTTGTTTTAATTATTTTTTTAGTTTAAATTTAATTTTCTATTCTATTTATTTATAGCAATTGTAACAGATTTAGGAATGAATTGTCTGTCGAGCTGTTGAATCTCTCCATGAAAATTTTTACTTCTTCCCTTGGAAGGTCAAACACTGAATCCCAATGGAATTGATTGTGTAAGACGTTTGGGAAATATGATGTTATATAATTGAATATTTATGAATATATAATTGAATATTTAGGGATGGGAGTGCTGGTGCAAGATTCCCCAAAAAGCTAGTCTGCAAGTCGAATCTGTAGTAAAGAAAGCAATGCTAGCATTTATTTCAAGAGGGCTTGTTTACAAAAACAGGGATGTAATGTTGAGGCTCTATAAGGCGCTGATCAGGCCGCATTTGGAATATTGTGAGCAATTTTGGGCACCATATCTGAGGAAGGGTGTGCTGGCTTTGGAGAGGGTCCAGAGGAGGTTTACAAGAATGATCCAGGAATGAGTGGGTTAACCTATGATGAGCGTTTGTCGGCACTGGGCCTGTACTCGCTGGAGTTTAGAAGAATGAGGCGCGACCTCATTGAAACATACAGAATAGTGAAAGACTTGGATGGAGTGGGTGTGGGGAGGATGTTTCCACTGGAGGGAGAGTCTAGAACTAGAGTTCATAGCCTCAGAATTAAAGGACATTCTTTTTGGAAGGAGATGAGGAGGAATTTCTTTAGTCGGCAACGAAATTTGGTTCAGACCGAAAGGTCTGAATGACAATAAAGGAATCTAAGTCTAAGTAAGTCTAGTCAGAGGGTGGTGAAACTGTGGAATTCTTTGCCACAGAAAGCTGTAGAGGCCAAGTGTGGATATTTTTAAGATTCTTGATTAGTATAGATTTCAGAGGTTATTGGAAGAAGGCATGAGAATGGGGTTAGGAGGGAGAGAGAGATCAGCCATGATTGAATGGCGGAGTAGACTTGATGAGCCGAATGGCCTAATTCTACTCCTTATGACCTTATGACCTAATATTCCCTTTCGTTTAGTGCCAATGGGCTCAGTAGCTTTTCATTTGTGAGCTAGGTTAGATGACCGTACGCTGATCTCAGTTCCTCTATCAATCTTGTGTGGATTCCAGGTACATGTACATCCTATGGACATAGTCAAAATGGTTGAATTTTTTCTGCTTGAGAATCCCCCTGTGATTGCCAATTGCTTCAGCATGAACTGAGATTGTAATGGGAATCACTTAGTTGGTCAGCATTTCCGAGTGTTACTTATATCCAATTGTTGTATGGTGTATATGAAATGCACATTGATGTCGAACGGTTTATTTTGTTCTCTCTATTGATTTTCAAAGCAGTTGTTGCAAGCAAATGATTTACCTTTTTGTCTGTGTTGCTGGCAGTGAAAAGAACATTGTAGCGTGTTACTTTTTTCATGCCTGGGTCATCAATGGTGAAGAAGGATGCTCCGATTTTTTGCAGTTTTTTTTTAGGTGGGTGCTGGGGCGGTATCTAATTCTTTCCCTGTGGGTTTGTTCGTTAGTAAATCTGCGAGTATAACCGCAACGCAGTTGGGGGTGAGGCTATGTATAATGGACGGGGAAGAAATGCAAAAAGTACACGAAGAAAAGAACACCTGTCCTTTTTTTAAATTTTTTTTTAATTTTTATTTTTTATTTATTAGAAGCACATTACATTACAACCACATACATTAGTACTCGTCACATATATCTTCTTACAATTAATGTACTCCGTTTGTTTTTTACACTAATAAAGGGGAAGGATGAGATTGAGAGAAAGAAGAAAGTGAAGGAAAAGGTGAAAGTGTAAAAAACGTGACAACAAGAAAGAACGAAGACCCTATAAGAACGAAATTAAAAACAAAAGAAAAAGAGTTAAGAAATAGACCCTAGAAAAGAAGTAAAAAGAAAAAGAGGGAAAAGAGAAAAACAAATAGTTTTTGTAAGCATCACGCAAATGGGATATACCAACTCTCCAACTTTCATCCCCCCCTTACCTGACCTCAGTTTTTTTTAAGGTACTTTTGCACCCTATATTTGTAATAATTCTATAAATGCAGACCACGTCAGGTGGAAGTGATCTGGTTTACCTGCCAGGAGGAGTCTTATCTCTTCTAGGTGTAATGTTTCGAACATATTTGAAATCCACATGTTTATAGTTGGTATTGGAGCCTTTTCCCAAAATTTTAGGATTAGCTTTTTTCCAGTTATTAACCCATAGTCTATTAGTTTCTTTTGGAACACATTTAGTTCTGGACTATCTTCCGTTATTCCGAAGATAATCCATTCTGCTTTGGGTATCAGTTTTATTTTAAATAATTTTGTAAAGATTTCAAAAATTTCAATCCAACATTTTTGAATTTTTGTACAGAAAACAAATGAGTGCGCTATAGTAGCTTCTTGAGATTGACATTTATCACAGATGGATGATACATTTGGGGAAATTTTATGGATTTTAGTTTTGGAATAATATAATCTATGTAAAATTTTAAATTGTATTAAAGCGTGTCTTACATTAATCGAGAACACCTGTCCTTTTGAAGGGATTTGAGATTAAAGAATGCATAGCAATGAAACCAGCGTACTGCAGATCGGTATTGAGAGGAAAACAAGAGTTTGAATGTGGTGGTTGCTTTGACGTTTGGCAAAAGGATCTGTCTCACTGTGTTCTGTCAGGTTGCTGGTAGACACAGTGTTCCAGAGAGGCTTTGAGCCTTTCCGCTGACTTGAAATCACCACAAAAGATTGTGAATGGCCATGTAGAAGAAACATCACGTGACTTTGTTTTCTCTCCACAAATGTTTTGTGACCTGCATTTTCAATTTTTCTCCTCAGCAACGGTTGTAAATCGGAATTTTAAATGTTGATTTCCTAATGAACCAAGTGTGGCTGACTTTTAATAAAGGGTCTCGACCCGAAACGTTGCCTACTCCTTTTCTCCATAGATGCTGCCTCATCCGCTAGAGTTTCTCCAGCATTTTTTTGTCTACTTTAGATTTTTTCAGCATCTGCAGTTCCTTCTTAAACATTTAATACAAACTAAGTATCTTTGTAGGTAGACACAAAGTGCTGGAGTAACTCAACGAGACAGGCAGCATCTCTGGAGAGAAGGAATGGGTGACGTTTCGGGTCGAGACCAGGTCTGAAGAAGGGTCTCGACCCGAAACGTCACACATTCCTTCACTCCAGAGATGCTGAGTTACTTCAGCATTTTGTGTCTTCCTTTGATTTAAACCAGCATCTGCATTTCATTCCTACACACAAAGTATCTTGGAAGTGTAGCTTCTGACAGCTGGTACAGTACTTCGTTGTTCTAAAGATCCAATTCTAGCACTGTATATCGAGGTTGCTAATCATTTGTCGGTCAAATCAGATTTTTTGTATAAAGAGTATTTAATTTCGGATGAACGCATTTTGAAATACCAGGGCGAATGTTCCATGTATTGCTACTATTTAAAAAAAAAACATTTTTGGTTAATGTTATGAATGAAAAAAATACCGATGGGATTTATCCCAGGTTATTGACAGCGGCTAGAGAGCATTTTACGGTAACATCTAGTTTAGAGATACAGCGCGGACACAGGCCCTTCGGCCCACCGAGTCCACACCGACGAGCGATCCCCGCATATTAACACTATCCTACACACATTAGGGACAATTTACACATATACCAAACCAATTAATCTACAAACCTGTACGTCTTTGGAGTGTGGTAGGAAACCGAAGATCTCGGAGAAAACCCACGTGATCATGGGGAGAACGTACAAACTCTTTACAGACAGCACCCGTAGTTGGGATCGAACCCGGGTGTACGATGCTGCGCCACTGTGCCGCCTGCATACAGTTTTGTTTTTATTTAAGGAAGGATATGCCAATTTTAGAGATGACATTATGACAGCCACGAGATTGTTTCCTTAAATGCAGGAGTTGTCTTATGAGGAAAGTTTAAGCAGATGGAACTTATCCTCTGTGGAGTTTAGAAGAATTAGAATTGATTTTTATTAAAACAAATGATATTGGGGAACTTGCTGGTGGATTTTTACCTATTTCAGTGCATGGGATTGACTATTTAATATTAAGGTGTTGATGGGTAGTTTTGAAGCTTGAATTCTGAAACCCAGACAAGTTTGGATAGTGCGACATTAAAAAATATTCAAACCTGTGATAGATTCTGGTTGACAGGGCAAATGACAACTACAGGGGATCAGAGACAAAAATGAAGTCAAAGATCAGATCAGCAATTATCATGTTGAATAGCACAGCTGGTTCAAGGACTCATTTGGCCAACTCCTGCTACTTCTATTTCTGACCATTTTAAAAACTGAATTGTTTTTTGCATGTGCACCTGCTAAGTGGAGGTTGATGGTTAGACTTTCAGGTGGATTAGTTCCCAGATAAGGACTTAAGGTCATAAGTGATAGGAGCAGAATTAGGCCATTCGGCACATCAAGTCTACTCCTCCATTCAATCATGGCTGATCTATCTCTCCTTCGTAACTCCATTTTCCTGCCTTCTCCCCATAACCTCTGACACCTGTACTAATTAAGAATCTATCTATCTCTGTCTTAAAAATATCCACAGACTTGGCCTCCACAGCCTTCTGTGGCAAAGAATTCACAGATTCACCACCCTCGGACTAAAGAAATTCCTCCACATCTCCTTCCTAAAGGAACGCCCTTTATTTCTGAGGCTATGACCTCTGGTCCCAGACTCTCCCACCAGTGGAAACATCTTCTTCACATCCACTCTATCCAGGCCTTTCACTACTTGGTAAGTTTCAATGAGGTGTCCCCTCATCCTTCTAAACTCCAGCGAGTACAGGCTCAGTGCCGTCAAACGGTCATCATATGTTAACCTACTGATTCCTGGGATCATTCTCGTATACTTCCTCTGGACCCTCTCCAGAGCCAGCAGATCCTTCCTCAGTTACGGTGCCCCAAATTGCTCACACTACTCCAAATATGGCATGACCAGCATCTTATAGAGCCTCAGCATTACATCTCTGTTTTTGTGTTCTAGCCCTCTTGAGATAAATGCAAGCATTTATTTAATATGCGTCGGAGCTGACCACTTCCAGAGCAGTGGAAGGAAAACTCTGTTCATCCTTGCGTTACCTGAGCTGCAAGCAAGTGTGAAATCACAATGAGTTCATCATAGTTTGTCCTATATCAGATTTGTACTGTCAGTAACCCGCCACCTTTCATTGAAAAGCAAGGAACTGTGGATGCTGGACATCTGGAATAAAAACAGAAAATGCTTGAAATACTCACCAGGCCAAGCAGTGTATATGTGAAAGGATGATCTTTGAATTTCTGGTGACAGATCATGAACCTGAAACATGAGGGTTTGCATCTCTCTCCACAGAAACAGACTGGCTGAGTATCTCTCGCATTGCTAGTCTTAATTCACTCCCCTCACTATTTGAGCGATTTGCTTATCGCACTTTTGAAACTATGTGCTACTGTAAACTTAATTTTCATGAAAGGGTCCAGGGGAGGTTTACAAGAATAATCCCTGAAATTATTAGCTTCACATACGAGTGTTTGTCGGTAATGGGGCTGTACTCGCTGGAGTTTAGAATGATGAGGAGGGACCTCGTTGAAACATACCGAATAGTGAAAGGCCTGAATAGTTTGGGTGTGGGGAGGATGTTTCCATTGGTGGGAGAGTTTAGAGCCAGGGGCCAACACCTCAGAATAAAAGGACGTACCTTTAGAAAGGAGATGAGGAGGAATTTCTTTAGTCGGAGGGTCGTGAATCTATGGAATTCATTGCCACAGAAGGCTGTGGAGGCCAAGGTAATGGGTATTTTAAGGCAGAGATTCATAGACTCTTGATTAGTACGGGCATCGGGGGTTATGGGGATAAGGCAGGGGAATGGGGTTGAGAGGGAAAGATGGATCAGCCATGGATGAATGGTGGAGTAGTCTTGATGGGCAGAATGGCCTAATTTTGCTCCTATAATTCATGAACTTACAACTTGCAGGAAAAAATGTTCCCCATGTTGGGGGAGTCCAGAACCAGGGGTCACAGTTTAAGAATGAGAGGTGGGCCATTTAGGACTGAGATGAGGAAAAACTTCTTCACCCAGAGAGTTGTGAATCTGTGGAATTCTCTGCCAAGAAGGCAGTGGAGGCCAATTCATTGGATGCAGAGTTAGATTTAGCTCGTAGGGCTAACGGAATCAAGGGATTATGGGGAGAAAGCGGGGTACTGATTTTGGATGATCAGCCATGATCATATCTGGCTAAAAGTGAGGACATTTGCTGGCAGTAGAGCATTAGAAGGGTCAAGAACTAATGCAGGTGAGGTGTGCGTGAGAGGTTTGTTTTACGGGAAAGCATTTTCTTCAATTTTTCCCCCTTTTCTCCTTCTCTTGAAAGGGGAGGATATGGCAAGTGTCCTCTTGTATAATGTGTTTGCTTGCTGTATGATTGTCAGTAGATTCAGCTGACATATTGTTTGAACTGTGCATCCGATCAATGGGAAGAGAAAAGAGAGCTTAGATTCCAAGGTTTACCACCTGAACAAATCTTTAATTGTCGTTTTGGTGCCTCTTGGGGTTTTTATCGGCCTGTCCCACTTAGGCGACTTTTTAGGTGACTGCAGGAGAAGATGCAATCGCCACATGTTCGCGGGTGGTTGCTGGGGAGTCGCCTTCATGGTCGTGAACAGTTCCCGCATTCTGGGGGATGGTCGCCGAGAATTTTTCAACATGTTGAAAAATTAGCGCCGACTAGAATGAAGCCGCCATGGAGAGTAGCAAGAATTCTCGAGCCGTAGGTGGGTCGCCAGGAGGTCCTAGTGAGTTTCCAGGAGGTCGAAGGTTCTCGGAGGTTGGAGCCGGTGCTGACCGGTGAATTTCATTGGCTCATTGGGGAAAAAAAGGTAAGCAGTATTCAGAACCAAAGATACCCGACCGGTAATGTTAAATGTCCGCCGAGCTTCACAGCCTCTGGCTTCTTAAAAGTTGTCTCCACTCCTCCCCCCCCCCCCCCCCCCACCCCTCTCCCCCTCCTTTAAAGGACTTACTGTACACTGTGCTTTAGCTGTCTTTTTACACCGCCAACCTTTCTGTTCATCGCTGTGTGCGTCTGTTGCACCTTGGCTTTGCACCGTGTGAATTTTTTAGACAGCGCTTCCGCCGCTTGCTCTGCCCCCGCTTGCATAACGGGCTGGTGAAGGAAGCGATGTGTGTGTGTGTTCCACTCTGACAGTCACCGTTCCTGTTGCCGGTTTTTCAGGCGACTGCCGGCAACTTGACAGTCGCCAGCAGTCCGCTGAAAAATCGCCTACGTGGGACAGGCCCATAAGTTACAGCACCTGCAGAATTTAGTTTTATTTTTTTAATTGGCCTGTTATGATTTGGAAACATGCCACCATGACATGACTGTTCTTGTATTTGGGACATTGTTCTTTGTTTCTTCTCCCTCGATTGGAGTTGCAGGAATTATTGTATTGTCACAAGTTCTAGCTGGTTTAATTGATAAAAAATACATCTCTTGATGTTCCTGAACACATCATCAGTGATGCAACCCGGGGTCATTGGGTGTTTCGGGTCTTTCAACATCAGACACCCTCACCCAGGTGACCCAGCCGTGGTTGATCAGAACACAACTTGTGTTCAGGTGGCATTCGCTCCTCCCCATGGACCTTCCCTCCTGATCCAGACCCATCTCAAGGCCTTCTCCGCAGCCTCTGTGGTATTCTTGATGGCTCTTCTCCCCTCCATTCCATTGATACCCAGCGCACTCAAGGCTTCGTAGAGCGATTGCCCTGCAAAACCTCTGCAGCCAACCTCGATGGGCATACACCTTGCCTTCCAGCCCTGCTTACTGCAGTCGATGACCAGCTCTTCGTCCTTGGACTTCTTCCTCTCGTGGTCCTCCAACGGCACTGTCAGTTCCAACAAGACGATGTTTGTGGTCACCTCTGAGACCAGGAGGATATCTGGCCTCAGGGTGGTCGTGGCAATATGCTGTGGGAACTTCAGCTGTTTCACCAGGTCTACGGAAAGCTGCCAGTCCTGCGCAGTCGCCAGGATTCCTGACGGATTCCTGGCTGCTGTGGTTCTTGGCAGCTGCACGAAGGTGATCATCTGTGTGGTGGGGCGTGCTCGTCTGCAGCTGCTGATCCCCATGCTGATGGCTTCTGCAATGGGTTTAAGAACCTGGATTTGTTACCAGTAGCGTCTTAGAATTGCATTTATGTTCGTCGTACATAGAACATTGGACAGTGCAACACAGGAACAGGCCCTTCCACCCATAATGTTCGTGATGCCAGGATACATTCATCTTCTCTTGCTGGACGTGAATTGTAATGCTGAACCATTGTACTACTTGTAACGGTGAGCTGTAGGGATGCAAATATAAAATGTCATTTGATGAAGTGTCCCATGTTTCTTGCTTTGCTATTGAATTGCTTTTAGGCAGCCCCTTGGAATCGAACCTGACTGGTTTCCTGTCTGGTTCTGAGAGTGCTAAGGTGACTGATGAAGGTGATATGAGGACTGTAGACTTGGTAGGGGCATTTGGTGAGGTGGTGTCCTTTCTGCCATAAATACAGAACTGCCGTGTGCTTGTGATGCATAGACCCATGAATCTGAACGTATTCCGAGTGCCTTTCCTCCACTTTAGACAGTCATGCAGCAAATAATTAGTTGGGATGCTAATTGTTTTTCATAGCGGTTTGGAGCACAGTTGAATCTTTTAGACTATCCTTTTTGAAGTCTGAAGAAGGGTCTTGGTCCAAAACGTCATCTATTCCTTTTCTCTCGAGGTGCTGTCTGACCCACTGAGTTACTCCAGCTTTTTGTTATCTTCTGATTCTTTTTCTCTCTTCCTGGTAATCACTTGTAGTTACAAAGCTTAGAATAGCTTTCCTGTTTTATGAGTTTGGTATTTGCCTGCCAAATGGAATTGACTGAATGTAATTTGGGCCTTGGTAGTGGGTATATTGTCCTGGGAGAGGACCTTGCTATTAGTTTGCTTATCGTCTTTGCTAAATTTGATGATTTTTGCTGTATCATTCAAGTGCCTTGCAGTGCCTATTGTAGGTAATCCTGATCTCAGAAGCATGCGTTCTGTTCAACATCTTGATCCTTGAAGTCTGAAGAAGGGTCTCGACCCGAAATGTCACCCATTGCTTCTCTCCAGAGATGCTGCCTGTTCCACTGAGTCACTCCAGCATTTTGTGTCTATCTTTGACCTTTGAACACTTCTTCAACCGAGAGCAAAGACGGCACTCCGTGTATTAATGTTTCCTTTAGCTGAGCGGCTGAGATATGAGGTAGTCTTTTTTTCTGGAAATTGTCAGGAACGTTCATGGCCAGAAATCAGATCGAGGCCATGAGGGCAAGTTGCTGGAAGAGCTTTTGCCTTGCAGATGTTAAATGCAAGGTCTATGGTCATAAATATTTGGGTGGATGAGTCACCAATGACTTGGAGAATGCTGTGCAACTACAAAGAGGTGGATGAATTTGGGTCGGACTAGGTAAAATTCTGTAGTGCCACTAACCCATGTGTATTAAAACCATTCAAGCTCATCAATTGTAACACATTTGCTGGACATGGCAGGTTGAATATCATTTATTATTCAATCCATGTTAATAATGCCAATTTCTAGGGAGACTTTCAAAAGCAGTTTGCTAATTTCAAGAGAACCTCTCCAATTTCCCCCTAATATATAAAGCCGTAAAAGAAGCTTGCTACAGTATTGGTCTTAACTCTGCTTTTCATGTTTTAGCCATCTTATGATATGATATTTCCCTGTCAAAATCTATGGTTATTTAAAGTGCACACATTTCAGTATCAGTTTAGTTTATTGTCACGTGTACTGAAGTACAGTGAAAAGTTTTTGTTGCGTGCCAACCAGTCAGCAGAAAGACAATACATGATTACAGTCGATCCATTTACAGTGTATAGATACATGATAAGGGAATAAACTTTAGTGCAAGGTAAAGCCAGCAAAGTCTGGTCAAGGATAGTCCGAAGGTCAACAAAGAGATAGAGGTTTAGCACTGCTTTCTGGTTATGGTTGGATGATTCAGTTGCCTGATAATAGCTGGGAAGAAACTGTCCCGGAACCCAAATGCCTAATAACAGATTTAAATGTGCTTCTATTCTTCGACAGGTGTTGCTTCCAGCAGCAGGGCTCCTGCAGCTACAAGACGTTAGAAAGAGCTGTTGTGATTTCCTGGAGTCTCAGCTTCATCCAACCAATTGTTTAGGAATCCGAGCTTTTGCTGATATGCATGCCTGCACTGAACTCTTGAATCAAGCCAACACGTATGCAGGCAAGTGCTGACCTAAAGAGTTTGACTTCTTTTAGCCCCAATAATTGACAAGTAATTTAACTTGGAACAGTTACCTTTTAGGGAGTTTATATAATAATATTACATAATAGACTTTAAATCTTGTAATACCAGATCTATATTAATATGAAGGAGAGCAAAATTTAGTTGTCAACTGAATAAATTGAAAGTAGAAACTGAAAATCCCAGTCCATAGAATGGAAATTTATTTTGGTTTTAAAGGTGTAATTTCTGCCTTACAGATATTTACTAACCAAGGTACTTGCTTTAATACAAGTCACTGTGTCCTAAACGGGTGGCTGGGAAGAGAGATTTCAATGGGTAATATGTTAAAGGAAGTTGCCTAGCAACTGAATGATCATATCTTTCAGAGATGTGAGTACAATTATGAGTGTGTGGTGAATGGAAAGTTACAATTGTTGTGTTGCTATGAGTGTTTCAAGATTACAGATGAAGGTGAGTTATTTTTGTGGAATGTCTGTTTTAAGACCTTATTTAGTTTGGTTTGGAGATACAGCACAGAAACAGGCCCTTCGGCCCACGTAGTACGCACCGGCCAGCGATCCCCGCACGATAACACTATCCTACACACACTAGGGACAATTTACATTTCTACCACGTCAATTAACCTACAAGCCAGTAGTGCGTCTTTAGAGAGGGAGGAAATCGAAGATCTCGGAGGAAACCCACGCGGTCACGGTGAGAACGTACAAACTCCATACCGACTCCTTACAAACTCCTAACAGCACCCGTGGTCGGGATCGATCCCGGGTCTCTGGCGCTGCAAGCGCTATAAGGCAGCAACTTTACCGCTGCGCCACCGTGCCGCCCATAGCTTATAGTTTAAGAAATTTAGCAAACGAATTTAAAAAAATTTGCGTTGCTGCAGTATTTTATTCATAAATATTAGAAAATGACATTGAAGATGTATCTTTTTAAGCAGGATATTGATGTAATTCCTCTTCTCTCTCCCCTCCCCCTCCCTGCACTCTCTATCACCTTGGAAACCAGCAGATATTGCAGGAAAAGCATGTCTAAGGCTTATTGCGTGGTTTTCCATTTGTCAGCTGGGTGCAAATTAGTTCATAATAAATTAATGACACTCAGTTTTTTTGAGTCAGTCGGTTTATTTACTGAGCTACCACCCCCACACACACCACAACTCCATTGGTCTAGGTATGGCTGGTTGCCTTGTCATTCAGTGGTGTTTATAGATTCAGTGGTGTTGTCTGGCTCATCTTAGTGATGCACATCTTTGGCTTATATAGTCTTCCCATTTCGACCAATTCAATTTATTCATGTGGAAAGTCTAATAAAAAGAATCTACAAATATACAGATGGAAAGGAAATTAATGAGGCAAGCATTTCTTTGTCCGAATTGATACTGATTCATGATGTTCCTTTTTTTAATAAAACAATGCTTCATTAAAATATTTTTTTTGACTGCAGAACCAATATTAAGACAAAATGAGGGCATACAAATAACTTTTGTGCTGCTTTACACTGTATCTATTTTTGTGCTAATAAGCTTTGATGAAATGCCTTAACCTTTTTATCGTGAAATGGTAATAAGTCACGCCAAAATTATTTATTGGCCTTCCCTAGTTAGGATAAGTTATTATATTGAGTAAGCCTCTGCAGAAAACACTTCTAGGTTTAGAACATTGGTTTGTTGGGGATTAAATTAAGTTTTTGAAATTGATCTGATATGATCGCAATATTTTTGTACTCTGTACTCTACTCAGTAAATGTAAATGCATTCAATTAACTACCATTTGCTGTTATAAGGGAATCGGTGATCCAAATATTAATTTGTCTGCGAAGGAACTAAAGTTGGCAGTTTCAGAAAGTCTCCAAGCAGCTGATGTGACTGTTGGCAAAAAAAAAGGATCACATTGATGTATTGCAGACTTTTTTGGGCTGGCAGAGCTTTTATACTTTGATATAGACAGAGCTTTGCATGTAATCATTCTGAAGAAGACCTGGAGATGTCAAAATTCAGATGTGCATCTGACACCTTTCATCTGAAGCATCAAAACCGTCCCTTTGAGAAGAAGTGGTAGAGGAATTAGTTTGTGCTCTATATAGTTAAGTAAAATATTCTTCCAACCCATTCATAAGATCATTGATATTTTAGCATCTATTTACGGTTTGATACGATTGGATGAAGTTCATTTTCAATGAATTTTTTAATGTATTTGCCCAGAAATTTCAGTGTACTGATTCGGCCTTTGCTCCAGATGAGGAAGGGGAGAGATAGACTGGCTTAGTTTGATGGGAGTGGGGAATAATCTACCATTGCTTATGAAGGGAGGGGGAGAATTAAAGGTTGAGACCATTATGAAGACTAAAGAGACATCAGGTGCTGGAATATGGAACGAAGAACAGAATGTGAGAAGGTCATAAGTGATAGGAGAATTAGGCCATTCGGCCCATCAAGTCTACTTCGCCATTCAATCATGGCTGATCTATCTCTCCCTCCTAACCCCATTCTCCTGCCTTCTCCCCATGTCCCCTGACACCCGCACCAATCAAGAATCTATCCATCTCTGCCTTAAAAATATCCGCTGACTTGGCCTCCACAGCCTTCTGTGGCAAAGAATTCCACAGATTCACCACCATCAGAAGAACAGAATCTTGGGATCAAACAGCATTGGTGGAGGACATGGATATGTGCCAATGTTGATACTCTGCCTCAGGATTGAGAGGGAAGAAGAGAAATTGCCGGTAGATAGTAGTATGAAGTATACGGGGAAGGGAAAGCAGGGAGGTGGGTGGGTCGGAGGCTTGTAGTTGGACCGGATGGGTTGGGGATTCTGGCAGATGGAACCGGGTGGGGCGGGGGGAGAACAGGGGAATAGGAGAGGTGAACAAAAGGAGACGAAAACTAGGTGGAGACACGGGATGGACAAGTCACTGCAGAGATGGAGAAGGTACCAAGGAGAAGGTACTTGGGAAGCTGAAAGGCCTGAAGGTGCATAAGTCACTGCAGAGATGGAGAAGGTACCAAGGAGAAGGTACTTGGGAAGCTGAAAGGCCTGAAGGTGCATACGTCACTGCAGAGATGGAGTAAGATGCAAACAGCTGGCGGAACTCCACAGGCCAGGCAGCATCTATGGAAGTAACGGGCAGACAACATTTCCAGTCAGGAGCTCGACCAGATTGAGTTGGATGGGTGAGTGTCTGTGGGTTACCAGAAAATAGAAAAATCCAACGTTCACACCATTTGGGTTGTAAGGTTCCATGTGGAATATACGTGTTGTTCTTTGAATTTTTAATTTCCTCTCTCCATAGCAATGGAGGGGCAAGTATGTTGCCACTTGGAGGGATTGGAAACTGAATCTGACCAGTTGAATTGAGTGAATTCTGGACTGTAAAAGGCATGCGGCCAGTTCGGCTAGGGGAACTTGGAGCTCTGGGTTTTCACTGCAGGAACTCTGGTGGTTGGCATCAGGCTGGATAATAGAGGCAGAAGGGTTTTAGGGGCTTGGTGCTGTTGGGGTTTTCAAAAAGATGTGTATGTAGAACTGGAAAATTGTCTTCATAATCAGAATCACACTTTATTCGCCAAGTATGTTTTACAACATACGAGGAATTTCATTGGCCAGGTCAGTCATACAATTAAAAGCAACAGATCAATTCAAAAACACATTTTAACATGAACATCCACCACAGTGACTCCTACACATTCCTCACTGTGATGGAAGGCGAAATAAAGTTCAAGTCTCTTCCCTTAGATCTT